>JARQOD010008951.1:0-33432 GCA_033576555.1 Oophaga sylvatica
TTTGTCAATTGTAGTTTTAAATTTTTCCCTTTTAAATTTTGTTCCAAATAATTCATAAATGGGGCACAGAAAAAATTTTGGGGAAAAAGAAAAAATTTTCCTTGTTTTAAATTATGAAAAGGATCAAAAAATGAAAAAAAATAGTGGCGAAAAAACAAAAAGTTGGATGGGGGTTTTAGAGGTTTGGCAAAACTTTTGTCCTTACCCCTTTAAAGAAGACCTTCCTTCCCAAAGATCAATTTTAGAAAGTGAATTTTTCCCAAAAACTAATCTTTATCGACAATAAAGAATTTTTTCCATAGATGAAAAAGGGCGAGGGACAAACTGAAATTTTGGGCCCGGGGGGAAAACCTTTTTGGGGAATTTTTAACCCCACCTAGTTTAACTACCCTAAAAAGTGGCTGGGCCCCCACAAGTAATTCTCCCCCGGGGCTTCAAATTTCTTTTTTGGGTTTTTAGTAAACCCTTATAGTTACCCCCAATGTTGATTTTTTTGCTCCAAGGGGTAAAATGTTTTTTAGTTACATAAGGAGTATTGGTGAAAACCCCCAATTTTTAAAAGGGGCCCGAAGGGGTTGGGGGAGGGTGGGTTTTTTTAAAACCAGGTGCAGCCTGAAAACAACAAATGTTTTTTTAAAAATTTTGTTGGGGCCCCATGGTTCAAATTTTTTGGGTTGTCAATCTGTGGGTGGAAATTTTTTCCTTTGAAAATTTTTTTTGGGCCAATTTTACAACAAGTGGCACGAATGGAACCTTTTTTGGGGAAAGAAATAAATTTTCCTTGTAAAAAAGAAAAAGGGGGCCCAATGGGAAAAAAAAAATGGGGGCAACACAGAAAAGTTGGGCGTGGGGGACTATTTAGTAAGGGGCAAAACTTTTGTCCTTACCCTTAAAAAGATCCTTCCTTCCCAAATAAGTTTTGAAAGTAATTTTAAATTCCCCAAAAAGGGAATCTTTGATCAAAATAAAGAAGTTCACAAAAGATGAAAAAAGGGGATGGACAACTAACTTTGGACCCAAAGGGCCATTTGGGAATTTTTAAACCCCTATTGGTTTGCCCTTAAAATGGCCCTGTCTCAGCAAGTAATTCCCCAGGGGGCTTTTCTTCTTTTGATTTATCTATGTGCCTTATATTCCCAAATTTTTTATTTTCCTCCTCACCTATCATGTTTTTACTTCATAAGGGGGAATTTTTGTAAAACCCCTTTTTTTGGTGGAATGGGCCCCTGAAAGGGGTTTTGGGGGGCGGTTTTTTAACACAGTGTGCTGTCCTGAAGACTAACATACATGTTGTTTAAAATTTCGTTAGGCGCCTGATGGTTCAGAATATTTACGTGCTTGTCAATCTGTGAGATGGCAAATTTCTTCCTTTGAAATTTATGCTGTGGCCTAATAATACATACAATGTGGCACAGAATGGAACTTTGGTGGAAAGAAGATAAATGGTGTCCATTGATAAGATTATGAAAAATGGATCGACCAATAGCAAAAAATAATAGTGGCGCAACACAGAAAAGTTGGACTGTGGTGTGACATATTTAGTAGGTTTCTGGACAATAACATTTTGTCCTTACCGCTTAAAGAATGATCCTTCCTTCCCAAGATCAAGTTTTAGAAAGATGAATTTAACTTCCCTAAAGCTGAAGTACTTTGATCAGACAATGAAAGAATGTTCATCAATAGATGAAAAGGACGATGGCACAATCTGCAACTTTGGACTTCAGAGAGACACATTTGGGAATTTCTCAACATCCACCTATGTGTGTACTTAGCCTTAAAAAGTGGCCATGTCTCAGCAAGATCAATTCTCCACAGGTGCCTTCATCTTCTTTATGGATTTATCTATGTAGCCGTTATAGTTACCCAAATGTTGTATTTTTCTGCTCCATCAGGCACTATCATGTTAATTAGCTTACATAACGGGAGATATTGGTGTGGAAAATGCCCCAATTTTGGAGATGGAATGGCCAGCTGAAGGGGTTTGGAGGAGGCTGGATTTTTTAACACCATGTGTGCATGTCCTGAAGACTAACATACATGTTGTTAAATTACGTTAGGCGGCCTGATGGTTCAGAATATTTACGTGCTTGTCAATCTGTGAGATGGCAAATTTCTTTCCTTTGAAATTTATGCTGTGGCTAATAATTACATACAATGTGGCACAGAATGGAACCTTTTGGTGGGAAAGAAGATAAATGGTGTCCATTGTAAGAGTATGAAAAATGGATCGACCAATGCAAAAAATAATAGTGGCGCAACACAGAAAAGTTGGACTGTGGTGTGACATATTTAGTAGGTTTCTGGACAATAACATTTTTGTCCTTACCTCTTAAAGAATGATCCTTCCTTCCGCAAGATCAAGTTTTAGAAAGATGAATTTAACTTCCCTAAAGCTGAAGTACTTTGAATCAGACAATGAAAAATGTCTCATCAATAGATGAAAAGGACGATGGCACAATCTGAACTTTGGACCTCAGAGAGACACATTTGGGAATTTCTCAACACCACCTATGTGGTAACTAGCCCTTAAAAAGTGGCCATGTCCTCAGCAATGATCAAGTTCTCCACAGGTGCTTCATCTTCTTTATGGATTTATCTATGTAGCACGTTATAGTTACCCAAGTGTTGTATTTTCTGCTCCATAGGCACTATCATGTTAATTAGCTTACATAAAGGGAGATATTGGTGTGAGAAATGCCCAATTTTGGAGATGGAATGGCAGCTGAAGTGGTTGGAGGAGGCTGGATTTTTTAACACCATGTGTGCATGTCCTGAAGACTAACATACATGTTGTTTAAATTACGTTAGGCAGCCTGATGGTTCAGAATATTATGTGCTTGTCAATCTGTGGAAAAGATGGCAAATTTCTTCCTTTGATAAATTTTTGTTGGCTAATAATTACATACAATGTGGCACAGAATTTGGGAAACCTTTGGTGGAAAGAAGATAAATGGTGTCCATTGATAAAAATATGAAAAATGGATCGCCAATGGCAAAAAATAATGTGGCGCAACACAGAAAAGTTGGACTGTGGTGGTGACATATTTAGTAGGTTCTGGACAATAACATTTTGTCCTTACCCTTAAAGAATTGATTTTTCCTTCCTAAAAAGGTTTTAGAAAGTTGAATGGGGAACTCCTCCTAGGGTACGCAGAAATCGGCAGTTCACTGATAAAAGGCTGGCACACTGAAATTTTGGACTCACGGACCCTTGGAATTTAACCCCACCAGGTGTAAAAATGCCTTAGGTGGCCAGGGGGGTCGCGCATTCTCCCGGGGCCCCTTTGGATTTCAGAGCCGTTATTTCTTCGTTTTTTTCTGCTTCCCTCAGCCCATCCCGATTGCCTTCCTAAGGGGTTATTTGTGCTGGGAAAAAGGCACAAATTTTGGGGTATGGAAGCCAGCTGGGGTTGGATGGAGGCCCTGGATTTTTAAACATGTGTTCATGCTAAAAATTAAAAATAAATAAAGGTTTTAAAAAAACCTTACCCCAAAAATTTTAAATTTACTTCTGTAAATAAAAACAAATTTTCCTTTATTTATGCGGTCCTAATAATTAAAAAATGTCACAGAATTTTGGAACCTTTTAAAAAAAAAAAAAAAAACGAAGCAAAAAATGCTTTATCATCATACCGCCGAACAAAAAGTGGAATAACGCGCGATCAAAAAGACCGATATAAATAATCATGGTACCGCTGAAAACGTCATCTTGTCCCGCAAAAAACGAGCCGCCATATAGCAGCATCAGCGAAAAAATAAAAAAGTTATAGCTCGCAGAATAAAGCGATGCAAAAATAATTATTTTTTATATAAAATTGTTTTTATTCTATAAAAGCGCCAAAACATAAAAAAATGATATAAATGAGGTATCGCCATAATCGTACTGACCCGAAGAATAAAACTGCTTTATCAATTTTACCACACGCGGAACAATAAAAACGCCTCCCCCAAAAGAAATTCATGAATTGCTGATTTTTGTTCATTCTAACCTCCCAAAAATCGAAATAAAAAGCGATCAAAAAATGTCACCTGCTCAAAAATGGTACAAATAAAAACGTCAACTCGTACCGCAAAAAATAAGACCTCACATGACTCTGTGGGCCAAAATATGCAAAAATTATAGCTCTCAAAATGTGGCGATGCAAAAAACTTTTTGCAATAAAAAGCGTCTTTTAGCGTGACAGCTGCCAATCATAAAAACCCGCTATAAATAGTAAATCAAACCCCCCTTTATCACCCCCTTAGTTAGGGAAAAATAATAAAATTAAAAAAATGTATTTATTTCCATTTTCCCATTAGGGTTAGGGTTAGGGTTGCGGCTAAAGTTAGGGTTAGGGTTGGCGCTAAAGTTAGGATTAGGGTTAGGGTTGGGATTAGGGGTGTGTTAGGGTTAGGTTTGTGGTTAGGGTTGGGACTAGGGTTAGGGGTGTGTTGGGGTTAGGGTTGGAGTTAGAATTGGGGGGTTTCCGCTGTTTAGGCACATCAGGGGCTCTCCAAATGTGACATGGCGTCTGATCTCAATTCCAGCCAATTCTGCGTTGAAAAAGTCAAACGGTGCTCCTTCACTTCTGAGCTCTGCCATGCGTCCAAACAGTAGTTTATCCCCACATATGGGGTATCAGCGTACTCTGGACCCCAAGAGTTATTGTGCAATTTGTCCTATTTCTTCTGTTACCCTTGGGAAAATAAAAAACTGGGGGCGAAAATATCATTTTTGTACAAAAAAAATGATTTTTTTTTTGTTTTACGGCTGTACATTATAAACTTCTGTGAAGCACTTGGGCTTCATAGCGCTCACCACACACCTAGATAAGTTCCTTGTGGGGTCTATTTTCCAAAATGGGGTCACTTGTGGGGGTTTCCACTGTTTAGGCGCATCAGGGGCTCTCCAAATGCAACATGACGCACCCAGACCATTCCATCAAAGTCTGCAATCCAAAACGTCACTACTTCCCTTCCGAGCCCTGACGTGCGCCCATACAGTAGTTTTCTCCCACATATTGGGTATCAGCGCACTCAGGACAAATTGGACAACAACTTTTGGGGTCCAATTTCTCCTGTTACCCTTGTGAAAATAAAATATTGGGGGCGAAAAAATCATTTTTGTAAAAAAAAAAAGATTTTTTATTTTTACGGCTGTGCGTTATAAACTTCTGTGAAGCACTTCGGGGTTCAAAGTGCTCACCACACATCTAGATAAGTTCCTTGTGGGGTATATTTGCCAAAATGGGGTCACTTGTGGGGGGTTTCCACTGTTTAGGTGCATCAGGGGCTCTCCAAATGTGACATGACGCCCCCAGACCATTCCATCAAAGTCTGCAATCCAAAACGTCACTACTTCCCTTCCGAGCCCCGACGTGTGCCCATACAGTAGTTTTCGCCCACATATTGAGTATCAGTGTACTCAGGACAAATTGGACAACAACTTTTGCGTTCCAATTTCTTCTGTTACCCTTGTGAAAATAAAATATTGGGGGCGAAAAAAATCATTTTTGTAAAAAAAAAAAAGATTTTTTATTTTACGGCTGTACGTTATAAACTTTAGTGAAACACCTGGGGTTCAAAGTTCTCACCACACATCTAGATAAGTTCCTTGAGGGGTCTAGTTTCCAAAATGGTGTCATTTATGGGGTTTCCACTGTTTAGGCAGATCAGGAGCTCTCCAAACACGACATGGCGTCCAGCCAATTCTGCGTTGAAAAAGTCAGACGGCGCTCCTTCCCTTCCAAACTCTGCCATGCACCCAAACAGTGGTTTACCCCCAGATATGGGGTATCAGCGCACTCAGGACAAATTGCACAATAACTTTTGGAGTCTTGTTACCCTTGGAAAAATAAAAATTGGGGTGAAAAGATCATTTTTGTGGAAAAAATATGATTTTTAAATTTTACGGCTCTACGTTATAAACTTGTGTGAAGCACTTGGGGTTCAAATTGCTCATCAAAAATCTAGATAAGTTCCTTAGGGGGTCTAGTTTCCCAAATGGGGTCATTTGTGGGGGGTTTCCACTGTTTAGGCACATCAGGGGCTCTCCAAATGCAACATGGCATCCAAACTCAATTCCAGCCAATTTTGGTTGGAAAAAGTCAAATGGTGCTCCTTCCATTCCGAGCTCTGCCGTGCGCCCAAACAGTGGTTACCCCCACATATGGGTATCAGCGTACTCAGGACAAATTGTCCAACAACTTATGTGGTCCAATTTCTCCTGTTACCCTTGGGAAAATAAAAAATTAGTGACTAAAAGATAATTTTTGTGGGAAAAAAATAGGATTTTTTATTTTCATGCCCGGGCATTATAAACTTGTGTGAAGCACTTGGGGGTTCAAAGTGCTCACCAAAGATCTAGATAAGTTCCTTAGGGGTCTAGTTTCCAAAATGGGGTCACTTGTGGGGTTTCCACTGTTTAGGCTCATCTGGGGCACTGCAAACGGAACATGACCCCATTAACGTCTGCATTCCAAAACGTTACTACTTCCTTTCCAAGCCCTGCCGTGCACCCAAACAGTTTCCCCCCCCCCACATATGGGGTATCAGCGTACTCAGGACAAATTGGACAACAACTTTTGGGGTCCAATTTCCTTGGGAAAATTCAAAAATTTGGGACTAAAAAATCATTTTTGTGGAAAATTGATTTTTTTTTTTTTTTCACACCCAGGCTTTATAAACTTTTGTGAAACACTTGAGGGTTCAAAGTGCTCACAACAGATCTAGATAAGTACCTTAGGGGGTCTAGTTTCCAAAATGGTGTCACTTGTGGGGGGTTTCCACTGTTTAGGCGCATCAGGGGCTCTCCAAACGCGACATGGCATCCAATCTAAATTCCAGCCAATTTTAGTTTGAAAAAGTCAAACGTTGCTCCTTCCCTTACGAGCTCTGCCGTGTGCCCAAACAGTGGTTTTCCCCCACATATGGGGTATTGGCGTACTCAGGAGAAATTGCATAACAACCTTATCTGTCCATTTTCTCCTTTTACCCTTGTGAAAATAAAAAAAAAGTTTGTAAAAGATCATTTTTGTGGCTAAAAAGTAAAATATTCATTTTTTCCTTCCACGTTGCTATAGTTACTAAGCACCTGAAGGGTTAATAAACTTCTTGAATGTGGTTTTGAGTACCTTGAGGGGTGCAGTTTTTTAGAATGGTGTCACTTTTGGGTATTTTCTGCCATATAGACCCCTCAAAGTGACTTCAAATGTGAGGTGGTCCCTAAAAAAAATGGCTTTGTAAATTTTGTTGTAAAAATGAGAAATCGCTGGTCAACTTTTAACCCTTATAACTTCCTAACAAAAAAAAATTTTGGTTCCAAAATTGTGCTGATGTAAAGTAGACATGTGGGAAATGTTATTTCTTAACTATTTTGTGTGATATATTTCTCTGTTTTAAGGGAATAAAAATTCAAAGTTTGAAAATTGCAAAATTTTAAAAATTTTCGCCATGTTTGCGTTTTTTTCAAAAATAAACGCAAGTTATATCGAAGAAATTTTCCCAATAACATGAAGTACAATATGTCACGAGAAAACAATCTCAGAATCGCGAAGATCCGTTGAAGCGTTCCAGAGTTATAACCTCATAAAGAGACAGTGGTCAGAATTGTAAAAATTGGCCCGGTCATTAACGTGCAAACCACCCTTGGGGGTGAAGGGGTTAAAGAATGATCTTTCCTTCCTCAAGATCAAGTTTTAGAAAGATGAATTTAACTTCCCTAAAGCTGAAGTACTTTGATCAGACAATGAAAGAATGTCTCATCAATAGATGAAAAGGACGATGGCACAATCTGCAACTATTGGACTTCAGAGAGACACATTTGGGAATTTCTCAACACCACCTATGTGTGTAACTAGCCCTTAAGGAGTGGCCATGTACTCAGCAAGATCAAGTTCTCCACAGGTGGCTTCATCTTCTTTATGGATTTATCTATGTAGCCGTTATACTTACCCAAATGTTGTATTTTCTGCTCCATCAGGCACTATCATGTTAATTAGCTTACATAACGGGAGATATTGGTGTGAGAAATGCCCCAATTTTGGAGATGGAATGGCCAGCTGAAGGGGTTGGAGGAGGCTGGATTTTTTAACACCATGTGTGCATGTCCTGAAAACTAACATACATGTTGTTAAATTGCCGTTAGGCGACCTTGATGGTTCAGAATATTGACGTGCTTGTCAATCTGTGAGATCGCAAATTTCTTCCTTTGAAATTTATGCTGTGGCCTAATAACTACATACAATGTGGCACAGAATGGAACCTTTTGGTGGAAAGAAGATAAATGGTGTCCATTGATAAGATATATGAAAAATGGATCGACCAATGGCAAAAAATAATAGTGGCGCAACACAGAAAAGTTGGACTGTGGTGTGACATATTTAGTAGGATCTGGACAAAGCATTTTGTCCTTACCGCTTAAAGAATGATCCTTCATTCCGCAAGATCAAGTTTTAGAAAGATGACTTTAACTTCCCTAAAGCTGAAGTACCTTGTTCAGACAATGAAAGAATATCTCATCAATAGATGAAAAGGACGATGGCAAAATCTGCAACTACTGGACTTCAGAGAGACACATTTGGGAATTTCTCAACACCACCTATGTGTGTAACTAGCCCTTAAAAAGTGGCCATGTCCTCAGCAAGATCAAATTCTCCACAGGTGCCTTCATCTTCTTTATGGATTTATCTATATAGCCGTTATACTTACCCAAATGTTGTATTTTCTGCTCCATCAGGCACTATCATGTTAATTAGCTTAGATAACGGGAGATATTGGTGTGAGAAATGTACCAATTTTGGACATGGAATGGCCAGCTGAAGGGGTTGGAGGAGGCTGGATTTTTTAACACCATGTGTGCATGTCCTGAAGACTAACATACATGTTGTTAAAATACCGTTAGGCGGCCTGATGGTTCAGAATATTTACGTGCTTGTCAATCTGTGAGATGGCAAATTTCTTCCTTTGAAATTTATGCTGTGGCCTAATAATACATACAATGTAGCACAGAATGGAACCTTTGGTGGAAAGAAGATAAATGGTGTCCATTGATAAGATATATGAAAAATGGATCGACCAATGGCAAAAAATAATAGTGGGCAACACAGAAAAGTTGGACTGTGGTGTGACATATTTAGTAGGTTCTGGACAATAACATTTTGTCCTTACCTCTTAAAGAATGATCTTTCCTTCCTCAAGATCAAGTTTTAGAAAGATGAATTTAACTTCCCTAAAGCTGAAGTACTTTGATCAGACAATGAAAGAATATCTCATCAATAGATGAAAAGGACGATGGCAAAATCTGCAACTATTGGACCTCAGAGAGACACATTTGGGAATTTTTTAACACCGCCTATGTGTGTATCTAGCCCTTAAAGAGTGGCCATGTGCTCAGCAAGATCAAATTCTCCACTGGTGCTTCATCTTCTTTATGGATTTATCTATGTAGCCGTTATAGTTACCCAAGTGTTGTATTTTCTGCTCCATCAGGCACTATCATGTTAATTAGCTTACATAACGGGAGATATTGGTGTGAGAAATGCCCCAATTTTGGAGATGGAATGGCCAGCTGAAGGGGTTGGAGGAGGCTGGATTTTTTAACACCATGTGTGCATGTCCTGAAGACTACCATACATGTTGTTTAATTAGCGTTAGGCAGCCTGATGGTTCAGAATATTTATGTGCTTGTCAATCTGTGAGATGGCAAATTTCTTCCTTTGAAATTTATGTTGTGGCCTAATAACTACATACAATGTGGCACAGAATGGAACCTTTGGTGGAAAGAAGATAAATGGTGTCCATTGATAAGACATATGAAAAATGGATTGACCAATGGCAAAAAATAATAGTGGAGCAACACAGAAAAGTTGGACTGTGGTGTGACATATTTAGTAGGTTCTGGACAATAACATTTTGTCCTTACCGCTTAAAGAATGATCCTTCCTTCCGCAAGATCAAGTTTTAGAAAGATGACTTTAACTTCCCTAAAGCTGAAGTACCTTGTTCAGACAATGAAAGAATATCTCATCAATAGATGAAAAGGACGATGGCAAAATCTGCAACTACTGGACTTCAGAGAGACACATTTGGGAATTTCTCAACACCACCTATGTGTGTAACTAGCCCTTAAAATGTGGCCATGTCCTCAGCAAGATCAAGTTCTCCACAGGTGCCTTCATCTTCTTTATGGATTTATCTATGTAGCCGTTATACTTACCCAAATGTTGTATTTTCTGCTCCATCAGGCACTATCATGTTAATTAGCTTACATAACGGGAGATATTGGTGTGAGAAATGCCCCAATTTTGGAGATGGAATGGCCAGCTGAAGGGGTTGGAGGAGGCTGGATTTTTTAACACCATGTGTGCATGTCCTGAAGACTAACATACATGTTGTTAAATTACCGTTAGGCGGCCTGATGGTTCAGAATATTTACGTGCTTGTCAATCTGTGAGATGGCAAATTTCTTCCTTTGAAATTTATGCTGTGGCCTAATTACTTACAATGTGGCACAGAATGGAACCTTTTGGTGGAAAGAAGATAAATCGTGTTTTAGAAAGATGACTTTAACTTCCCTAAAGCTGAAGTACCTTGTTCAGACAATGAAAGAATATCTCATCAATAGATGAAAAGGACGATGGCAAAATCTGCAACTACTGGACTTCAGAGAGACACATTTGGGAATGTCCAGCTGAAGGGGTTGGAGGAGGCTGGATTTTTAACACCATGTGTGCATGTCCTGAAGACTAACCTACATGTTGTTAAATTACCGTTAGGCGGCCTGATGGTTCAGAATATTTACGTGCTTGTCAATCTGTGAGATGGCAAATTTCTTCCTTTGAAATTTATGCTGTGGCCTAATAATTACATACAATGTGGCACAGAATGGAACCTTTTGGTGGAAAGAAGATAAATGGTGTCCATTGTTAAGATGTATGAAAAATGGATTGACCAATGGCAAAAAATAATAGTGGCGCTGTCACGACGTATAACAGATATATTCTATGATAGTAACATATATCTAATGAGACAACACTCTATATTTCATATTATAGAAAATATCAACATGTATACGTAGAATCTGCCAGCAATGTCTTACCTGACATAATATCCAATGTATTGTGGGTCTATACTGTGCACGTGAAACGCTGTCTCAGGATAGAGGTGGACCGGGGTCTATGCTGACCCTGAACTGGGATCTTGACTAGTCCCTCTACCTGGAGGTACTGTTAATGGTACAGAGGTCCAGGCCGCCAGCGTATCCCTGTCTCCTGTAGATCCCTGACCACTGTAATCTAGTCCTGAGAAGGACCCTGATTACCACCACAGGGAATGGGCAGGCAACAGCTTACACACAGTCAAATACAAACGAGACAGACAGGGGGTAAAGAAAACACTGCCTTGCATACAAAACTTCCACTACAGAGGAACACAAAAGGTTAAGAAGATAAACAATAAGCGAGGAGGGGAAAAACCACAACAGGCACTCTTAGCTTAAGTCTTCTCAGAATCGATCCGCTCTGCTGGTCTGAATGAATGCTTTCAACCGGCAACTTCCCCAGCAGACCAGCAGGTATATGAAGGAAGCTAATTAACAAAACATCAATCGCAGCTGGGCGAGGCTGGTCTGTCCAGCATCGAGAGAGAAAGAATTAACTCCCTCAGTGCTGAAAAACACCCAGCACCAGAAACTTACCAGTGGACTCGCTCCGCCTATTGTTAAGAGCGAACTCTGCCAGAGGCAAGAAAGAAGACCAGTCCTCTTGGTTCTCTGAGACAAAACACCGGAGATATGTCTCTAAGCTCAGATTCAGACGCTCTGTCTGACCATTAGTCTGCGGATGAAAAGCCGAAGAAAATGACAACTGCATCCCCCGACGAGAACAAAATGCCCTCCAGAATTTGGACACAAACTGAGACCCCCGATCCGACACCACATCGGAAGGCAACCCGTGAAGTCTCACAATCTCCCCAATGAACACCTGCGCCAGAGTTTTAGCATTAGGAAGAGCAGGAAGAGCAATAAAATGTGCCATTTTGCTGAGCCTGTCAACTACAACTAGTATGACAGTTTTACCTGAAGACGGAGGGAGGTCCGTAATGAAGTCCATAGACAGATGGGTCCATGGACGCTCCGGGATTTTCAACGGTAAAAGGGCCCCAGACGGACGGGTATGTGGGGTCTTAGAGCGCGCACATACCCCACAGGACGCGACAAAAGTTACCACCTCTTTATTTAAGTTAGGCCACCAAAACCGGCGAGAAACGAGATCCACAGTTGCTTTACTCCCTGGGTGTCCTGCCAAATCAGAATTATGATGTGCCTCGATAACCTTTTGTCTTAACTGATCTGGAACAAACAGTCTCCCTGGAGGTCCTACAGGGGCGTCCCCCTGAGCCTCCAATATCTCCTCCTCAAGCTCAGAGCATACAGCCGACACCACAACTCCCTCCTGAAGAATAGGAACCGGGTCATCCGTCTTCCCGGCCCCCGGAAACTACGAGACAAGGCATCAGCCTTTACATTTTTTGACCCAGGACGATATGTGACGACAAAATTAAACCTGGTAAAGAACAACGACCATCTAGCTTGTCTGGAATTCAGACGTTTTGCAGACTCTAAATACAGCAGGTTCTTGTGATCAGTAATGACGGTGACCGGGTGGACTGCCCCCTCCAAAAAGTGACGCCACTCTTCAAAAGCCAACTTAATGGCCAAGAGTTCCCTATTGCCGACATAATTCCTCTCGGCGGACGACAATTTTTTAGAGAAGAAAGCGCACGGATGCCATTTACCAGGGACGGACCTTGAGATAATACCGCACCCACTCCTACGTCAGATGCGTCTACCTCCACAATGAACGGTTGTGACGCATCAGGTTGGATGAGTATGGGTGCTGAAGCAAAACATTTTTTCAAGGAGGAAAATGCTTGACAAGCTTTGTCAGACCACCTAGAAAAATCCGTCCCTTTTTTTGTCATGTCAGTGAGAGGTTTGACAACGGATGAGAAATTATGAATAAATTTCCGGTAGTAGTTAGCAAACCCCAGGAAACGCTGCAGTGCCTTAAGATCCTCTGGCCGATCCCATTCAAGCACTGCCTTCACTTTCCCAGGGTCCATACGGAAACCAGAAGCTGACACCAGGAATCCTAAAAACTGAAGTTCCTGTACGGCGAATACACACTTCTCCCATTTGGCGTACAGTTTATTGTCTCGCAAGATCTGCAACACCTGTCTCACATGCTCCTGATGAGACACAAGATCCGGCGAGTAAATTAAGATGTCATCTAGATAAATGACAACAAACTGTCCCACTAGGTGGCGAAAGATGTCATTAACAAAATGTTGAAACACCGCCGGGGCAGTAGTCAGACCGAAAGGCATGACAAGGTTCTCATAATGTCCCTCCGGAGTGTTAAACGCCGTCTTCCACTCATCCCCCTCCTTTATCCTAATCAGATTATACGCCCCCCTGAGATCCAACTTAGAGAACCATTTGGCGCCCACAATCTGATTGAAGAGATCAGGAATAAGTGGGAGCGGATACGGATCTCGGACCGTAATCCGATTAAGCTCACGGAAATCCAAGCAAGGGCGTAGGCCTCCATCTTTTTTCTTCACAAAGAAGAACCCCGCGGCCACTGGGGAAGATGAAGGTCTAATATGCCCCTTGGCTAGACTTTCCGAAATATAATCCTTCATAGCTTGCCTCTCAGGACCAGAAAGGTTATATAAACCCAGATTTAGGTAACTTAGCATCAGGAAGCAATTTTATAGCACAGTCATACGCGCGATGAGGAGGTAATTCTTGACACCCCTCTTCTGAAAACACATCCTCAAAGTCCTCCAGAAAAGGAGGTAAGGTTCTAGGCACGACCGCACCGATGACCGTGTTCATGCATGTAACGCTGGTATTGTCTGTACTTTGTTTTCCAGCGTTACTTTGCATGTTTTTTGCATTAACCCTTTTGCTCCTTTCCCCCTAACCAGCTGGGATACTGTTGTCTGTTACCTATATGGATGCTGCTCAGTTCCCAGCTCTGCTGCGTACCCGTACTTGCGTGAGTGGCTCCGCTGCTTTGCATGACCGCCCGCATGTGCGGTTCCTGACTTGCTGTGAAAGCCGTCCATAGCTTGAAAAGTCCTCTGCAGTGGTGCATGACTTACTGCGTGGTTGGCGGCAGCCATTGTTGGGTTCCCTCTGTGTTGTGCTGTCTGGCTCTGCATAGGGGCGCGGCCCACACCTGTCCTGCTTTTATGTGGATTGGGTGTTTACTAGAGTTACTGCTCCAGCCTATCGCTGTGAAGCAGCTCATATATAAAGTTCCCCAGCCCTAGTGGGCGTTGCCAGAGCTTCGCATTGAATCCACACTGAATCCCTGAACCTAGCCGTATGTGGTTGTGTGTTCAGCTCCTGCTCTGAAGTTGATCAGCTCTGGAGAGCTGATTCCCTGTTCCTGCTGTGTCTTGTTTCCTGATCCTGGATCAAACCCGGTACCTGAATGTCTGAATTGTGTCTTGTGTTTCCGCCTATGCTGGGGGCTGATTACCCAGATCGCCGTTCCTGGAGGCTGTATATCCAGGCCTGTTCCTGCTGTGTCTAATTACCTGAACCCTGATCTTGGATCGCATCCTGTACCTGACTTTCTGAACTGTGTCCTTTGTGTTATGTTCCTGAAATCCTGCTGTGTCCAGAACCCTGTGCCAGTGACTGTGAATCCTTGCTATATAACCTGAGTTCATCTTGGAAGGAGGAGTCCGGTGTGTGCTGAGTTTCTGTTACTCTGTGCTCAGCTTCTGTGCAATCCCCGGCCAGCTCCCGTTGAGCCTGGCGGGGCTTGCACCAGACCGCTGGGGTTCCTTTTCAGGTCGCTGCCAGATGTCCGGATCCTATGCCTGATGACCATGGCCTGATGTCCGATGTCCGACGACCACTTCCAGATGTCCGGATCCTATCCTTCCTGCCTGATGTCCGGATCCTGCCGATCATTGCCAGATGTCCGGAGCCTGCTGATCGGTGCCAGATGTCCGGAGTCTGAGGCCTGTGTTCCAGTCCGTGTTCCTGTGATTCAATCCATGTTCCTGTCTGTGTTCCTGACTCCCTGAGACCCAGTCCGTGTTCCTGTCTGTGTTCCTGACTCTGAGATCCAATCCGTGTTCCTGTTGTTCCTGTGCAGTCTAACTCTGTTTCAGCCATCAGCTCCTGATTCCAGTTACCTGTCTGTTACCTGTCGGCTTGCCTGTCTGCCATCCGTCTGCAGTTCCTTCCAGAGGTTCGGACGTCATCTGCAGAGATCCCCGGCTCTTGCCTGCTCACCTAGGAGCGATCATCTGCCATCCGACTGCAGCTCCATCCGGAAGTTCGGACATCATCTGCAGAGATCCCCGGCTCTTGCCTGCTCACCTGGGAGCGATCATCTGCCATCCGACTGCAGCCTACCTGGAGGCTCCACCATATCAGGTCGTATATACCTGCCTGTCTAGAGACTGCCTGGTCACTTACTGTGACAACCTGCCTGTCTAGAGACTGCCTGGTCACTTGCCGTGACAACCTGCCTGTCCAGTAGGAACTGCCTGTCCACTTGTCCGTGACAACCTGCCTGTCCCAGAGACTGCCTGGTCACTTGCCGTGACAACCTGCCTGTCCCAGAGACTACCTGGTCACTTGTCCGTGACAACCTCCTGTCCCAGAGACTGCCTGGTCACTTGTCGTGACAACCTCCTGTCCAACTGCGGGTCACTTGCCGTGACAACCTGCCTGCCTGGTCATTGCCGTGACAACCTGCTCCTGGTCACTTGCGTGACAACCTGCCTGCCCTGGTCACTTGCCGTGACAACCTGCCTGCCTGGTCACTTGCCGTGACAACCTGCCTGCCTGGTCACTTGCCGTGACAACCTGCCTGCCCTGGTCACTTGCCGTGACAACCTGCCTGTCCCAGAGATTGCCCTGGTCACTAGCCGTGACAACCTGCCTGTCCCAGAGACTGCCTTGGTCACTTGCCGTGACAACCTGCCTGTCCTGCCGGTTCCTCCTTGGTCTACCCTGTGATGACGTCTGTCCTGGGTCGGTGTCTGATGTTCTCCTGCTGAGCCTGTGCTACGCCTGAGGCCTGAGAGAGAGGCCGTCCTAGTATGCCCGTGCCAGATGACCCTGGACTTCATCAACCGTGATGACCCCGCCATCGTCTGACGTTCGTCCTGGGCCGGTGTCTGATGTTCTCCTGCTGAGCCTGTGCTACGCCCGAGGCCTGAGAGTGAGGCCATACTAGTATGCCCGTGCCAGATGATCCTGGACTTCATCAACCCGTGATGACCCCGCCATCGTCTGAAGTCTGTCTGAGGTCGGTGTCTGATGTTCTCCTGCTGAGCCTGTGCTACGCCTAAGGCCTGAGAGAGAGGCCATCCAAGTATGCCCGTGCCAGATAACCCTGGACTGCATCTACCCGTGATGTCCTCCAGCACTCGTCTATGATCCTGAGTCGTGTACCCTTCTCTGATGTGCGGAATCGGGAGCCCGGTCTTATGTTCTGTTTTATGTACTGTGTTTCTTTAAGTAAACTTTATGTTTCTTCTTACCTGAAGTTGTGCGGTGTTGTCTAGTCCTGCAGGTCGCCACCTTGCCCACATGCTCAGCTGCCACGGATCCCGGTCGCTGCCCTTCCCTAGTCCGGGCAGGCCCGGGTCTCCCTCCGTGGTCCAGTGGGTCCACATTCTCTTACCATCTGGGACCCATGCCTCACGTCGTCGTGGACTGGCGGCGTGGGAGCATTGGCTAGCTAGGCAAGCTATGCCATGTCCCGACGCCCCACAGCCGTGGGAGGCGCTACAGTAAGCTCTGGCCATGGACTCCGCTGAGCATGTGCGGTCTGCAGGACTTTCTCCAAGCTCCACCTGATGTGTGAACTAGACTACTTGGTCCCCACAGGGTAAGTGGACTAGATGGCTCGATTCCCCGCTTGGTCAGCGGTTCGGACTTTTCGAGCTATTAACTCTGCTGCCATATTGTGAACTATGGGACTTACCGCCAAACCCAAGTGAATTTTTCTGGGGAATTTTTTTTTTACTTGGGTCTTCAGAAGAGGGGGCCTGAGGAGGGGGATACTGTAACGCTGGTATTGTCTGTACTTTGTTTTCCAGCGTTACTTTGCATGTTTTTTGCATTAACCCTTTTGCTCCTTTCCCCCTAACCAGCTGGGATACTGTTGTCTGTTACCTATATGGATGCTGCTCAGTTCCCAGCTCTGCTGCGTACCCGTACTTGCGTGAGTGGCTCCGCTGCTTTGCATGACCGCCCGCATGTGCGGTTCCTGACTTGCTGTGAAAGCCGTCCATAGCTTGAAAAGTCCTCTGCAGTGGTGCATGACTTACTGCGTGGTTGGCGGCAGCCATTGTTGGGTTCCCTCTGTGTTGTGCTGTCTGGCTCTGCATAGGGGGCGCGGCCCACACCTGTCCTGCTTTTATGTGGATTGGGTGTTTACTAGAGTTACTGCTCCAGCCTATCGCTGTGAAGCAGCTCATATATAAAGTTCCCCAGCCCTAGTGGGCGTTGCCAGAGCTTCGCATTGAATCCACACTGAATCCCTGAACCTAGCCGTATGTGGTTGTGTGTTCAGCTCCTGCTCTGAAGTTGATCAGCTCTGGAGAGCTGATTCCCTGTTCCTGCTGTGTCTTGTTTCCTGATCCTGGATCAAACCCGGTACCTGAATGTCTGAATTGTGTCTTGTGTTTCCGCCTATGCTGGGGGCTGATTACCCAGATCGCCGTTCCTGGAGGCTGTATATCCAGGCCTGTTCCTGCTGTGTCTAATTACCTGAACCCCTGATCTTGGATCGCATCCTGTACCTGACTTTCTGAACTGTGTCCTTTGTGTTATGTTCCTGAAATCCTGCTGTGTCCAGAACCCTGTGCCAGTGACTGTGAATCCTTGCTATATAACCTGAGTTCATCTTGGAAGGAGGAGTCCGGTGTGTGCTGAGTTTCTGTTACTCTGTGCTCAGCTTCTGTGCAATCCCCGGCCAGCTCCCGTTGAGCCTGGCGGGCTTGCACCAGACCGCTGGGGTTCCTTTTCAGGTCGCTGCCAGATGTCCGGATCCTATGCCTGATGACCATGGCCTGATGTCCGATGTCCGACGACCACTTCCAGATGTCCGGATCCTATCCTTCCTGCCTGATGTCCGGATCCTGCCGATCATTGCCAGATGTCCGGAGCCTGCTGATCGGTGCCAGATGTCCGGAGTCCGAGGCCTGTGTTCCAGTCCGTGTTCCTGTGATTCAATCCATGTTCCTGTCTGTGTTCCTGACTCCCTGAGACCCAGTCCGTGTTCCTGTCTGTGTTCCTGACTCTGAGATCCAATCCGTGTTCCTGTTGTTCCTGTGCAGTCTAACTCTGTTTCAGCCATCAGCTCCTGATTCCAGTTACCTGTCTGTTACCTGTCGGCTTGCCTGTCTGCCATCCGTCTGCAGTTCCTTCCAGAGGTTCGGACGTCATCTGCAGAGATCCCCGGCTCTTGCCTGCTCACCTAGGAGCGATCATCTGCCATCCGACTGCAGCTCCATCCGGAAGTTCGGACATCATCTGCAGAGATCCCCGGCTCTTGCCTGCTCACCTGGGAGCGATCATCTGCCATCCGACTGCAGCCTACCTGGAGGCTCCACCATATCAGGTCGTATATACCTGCCTGTCTAGAGACTGCCTGGTCACTTACTGTGACAACCTGCCTGTCTAGAGACTGCCTGGTCACTTGCCGTGACAACCTGCCTGTCCAGAGACTGCCTGGTCACTTGTCGTGACAACCTGCCTGTCCCAGAGACTGCCTGGTCACTTGCCGTGACAACCTGCCTGTCCCAGAGACTACCCTGGTCACTTTCCGTGACAACCTGCCTGTCCCAGAGACTGCCTGGTCACTTGTCGTGACAACCTTCCTGTCCCAGAGACTGCCTGGTCACTTGCCGTGACAACCTGCCTGCCTGGTCACTTGCCGTGACAACCTGCCTGCCCTGGTCACTTGCTGTGACAACCTGCCTGCCCTGGTCACTTGCCGTGACAACCTGCCTGCCTGGTCACTTGCCGTGACAACCTGCCTGCCTGGTCACTTGCCGTGACAACCTGCCTGCCCTGGTCACTTGCCGTGACAACCTGCCTGTCCCAGAGATTGCCCTGGTCACTAGCCGTGACAACCTGCCTGTCCCAGAGACTGCCTTGGTCACTTGCCGTGACAACCTGCCTGTCCTGCGGTTCCTCCTTGGTCTACCCTGTGATGACGTCTGTCCTGGGTCGGTGTCTGATGTTCTCCTGCTGAGCCTGTGCTACGCCTGAGGCCTGAGAGAGAGGCCGTCCTAGTATGCCCGTGCCAGATGACCCTGGACTTCATCAACCCGTGATGACCCCGCCATCGTCTGACGTTCGTCCTGGGCCGGTGTCTGATGTTCTCCTGCTGAGCCTGTGCTACGCCCGAGGCCTGAGAGTGAGGCCATACTAGTATGCCCGTGCCAGATGATCCTGGACTTCATCAACCCGTGATGACCCCGCCATCGTCTGAAGTCTGTCTGAGGTCGGTGTCTGATGTTCTCCTGCTGAGCCTGTGCTACGCCTAAGGCCTGAGAGAGAGGCCATCCAAGTATGCCCGTGCCAGATAACCCTGGACTGCATCTACCCGTGATGTCCTCCAGCACTCGTCTATGATCCTGAGTCGTGTACCCTTCTCTGATGTGCGGAATCGGGAGCCCGGTCTTATGTTCTGTTTTATGTACTGTGTTTCTTTAAGTAAACTTTATGTTTCTTCTTACCTGAAGTTGTGCGGTGTTGTCTAGTCCTGCAGGTCGCCACCTTGCCCACATGCTCAGCTGCCACGGATCCCGGTCGCTGCCCTTCCCTAGTCCGGGCAGGCCCGGGTCTCCCTCCGTGGTCCAGTGGGTCCACATTCTCTTACCATCTGGGACCCATGCCTCACGTCGTCGTGGACTGGCGGCGTGGGAGCATTGGCTAGCTAGGCAAGCTATGCCATGTCCCGACGCCCCACAGCCGTGGGAGGCGCTACAATGCAGTTACTATGGCAAAATTCACCCCACTGGCTTATCTCTCTGGATTGCCAATTAATAACTGGGTTATGTTTAGTTAACCAAGGAAGTCCCATGTAATGTATGTAGTACAATTCATATAGCGTCTTGTGCTTGGGTGCGATGAAAACACAGGAGTCACAGGTTTGATATAGAAAAGTCCTGTATTACTTCATACAAGTTGGCAGAAATAGTCACACAGTTTGCAGACACAGAAACAGGAGACACAGCAGGCCAGAGTAATCCAAGCTCAGCAATCACTCTCCAATACAGATTCAGGATCTTCTTCTCTGTTACCGTAAGTCCATGCAAACGTGGGTCTTTCAAAGAGCAGGGTTCAGAGTCCACAAGTGCTTCAGAGTTCCTCAGTAGGAATAGCTGGAGTACAAGGTCCAAGGCTTACAGGAGTCAAGTCACAGGTTCACTGCAGGCTAGATTCTGAAGCACTGATTGCTCAGCTGTGGCTGCTTAAGAAGCAAAGGAGAGAATCAGGGCGGGAACATGCAAGCTGGAAACTCCATTTTGACTGAGGGCAAGATAGCTGCAGCAAGACAGAAAGTAAAATGGCTGACGAACAAACTGAGTTTCAGGAATATATACATAGAACCTTACATTACTCCCCCCTTAAGGACAACCTCCGGATGACCTCAGACCAGGCTTGTGTGGGTACCTCTGATGAAACTGACGGAGCAAGCGAGGAGCATTAACGTTATTGACCGGTTCCCATGAGTTGTCCTCCACTGGGTAGCCCTGCCATTTAATCAGATATTGTAACTGATTTCTATACAACCTGGAATCTAAAATCCTTTCCACCACAAATTCTTCCTGACCATCGACTAGCACTGGGTCAGGGCAAGGAGAGGAACATCCAGGAAACGTATTGGGTGTCGCAGCCTTTAGTAGGGATACATGAAAGACAGGGTGGATTCTCATAGTTCTGGGCAGTTGAAGACGACAAGCAACGGCACTTATAATTTTACTGATTTTATAGGGTCCAATGTACTTATGTCCCAACTTAGACGATGGAATCCTTAACTTAAGATTTCTGGTTGACAGCCAGACCAAGTCTCCTACCTTGAAAGCTGGTGCAGGTTTACGAAATTTATCTGCTGCTTTCTTGTACCTTTCTTGAGCCGATTCCAGATTTTCCTTTAGAAGATCCATATTCTTCTGTAAAGACGTGATTCTTTCAGCCACTGCTGGTAAAGGCGTTTCTATGGGAAATCGTGGTAGAATGTTAGGATGATAACCTAGATTAGAGTAAAAAGGAGACTGTTTAGTGGAGGCACTCTGAGAGTTGTTATACGAGAACTCAGCTAATGGAAGTAGATCCACCCAATCATCCTGTAGGTGGCAGATAAAGCAGCGGAGATACTGCTCCAGGGTTTGATTGGTTCGTTCGGTCTGTCCATTAGTCTGGGGATGAAAAGCAGAAGAAAGGTTTACTTTAATGTCCAATGCTGCACAGAAATTTTGCCAAAACCTAGAAGTGAATTGCACCCCTCGATCCGAAATAACCTCATCCGGTACTCCATGTAAGCGAAACACATCTTTAATCATCAAATCTGATGTCTGTTTTGCAGTGGGTAAGCCGACACAAGGGATAAAATGAGCTGCCTTTGTTAGACGGTCAACCACCACTAGAATGGTGTTCTTCCCCTGAGAGGTTGGTAACTCCACAATGAAGTCCATAGAAATGGATCCCCACGGGCGGGACGGGGTGGGAAGAGGCTGTAACAGACCAGTTGGTGAGGAGCGAGGTGTTTTGCATCTTGCACAGACCTCACATGAAGTGACATAATTCAAAACATCCTTCCTGCAAGTGGGCCACCAAAAGAAACGAGAAAGAAATTCCTGTGTCTTTAGAATTCCTCTATGCCCAGCTATCTTGGAATCGTGAATGAGTTGCAATACTCTTAATCTGACTGTTTCAGGAATATACAGACGTTGTCCCTGAATCCACACACCATTCTTAAAGACAAGACTTACGTCCCTTGGGGGTTGTGCCAAAAAGGAATCCGCATGGTATGCTTCCTTGATGTCCTTAAGTAGGTCTTGATTATGAATTACTCCTAGGAATCTAGAGTCAGGAAGAATAGTCTTAGGAGGAGTAATTGGACGTGTCTCTGCTGAGTAAATCCTAGAGAGTGCATCAGCCTTTCCATTGCGCGATCCTGGTCTATAAGAGATGATAAAATTAAATTGGTTTAAGAAAAGATTCCAGCGAGCCTGGCGAGGAGTCAGGCACTTAGCCGACCTGATAAACTCAAGGTTACGATGGTCTGTCAGGACGACTATTTGCTGTGCAGCTCCCTGAAGAAGGTGTCTCCATTCTTTGAAGGCGGCAATAATGGCCAACAACTCTCTATTGCCCACATCGTAGTTCCTCTCAGCCGAAGACAACTGCTGGGAAAAGAAGGCACAGGGATGCAAGACATTCTTCTCACCTGTTCTCTGAGAGAGTATAGCTCCAACGGCACAGTCTGAAGCATCCACCTCTATTATGAAGGCAAGCTCGGGGTTGGGATGTACTAGGATAGGTGCAGTGGTAAATTTATCTTTTAGACGGGAAAATGCTTCCTGGGCTTGGGGAGTCCAGGAAAACCTAGACTCTTTCCGGGTAAGTTGAGTGATAGGTGACACTACCTCAGAGAAATTTCTAATGAAACGTCTATAGAAGTTGGCAAACCCGATGAAGCGCTGTACCTCCTTCACATTTCTAGGACTTGGCCAATCCTTGATGGCTTGGGTTTTGCTTCCATCCATACTAATTCCTTGTGTAGACAGTACATACCCCAGAAATTGAATTTCGGTCCTATGGAATTCACACTTTTCAAGTTTGATGTAAAGATGATTTTGTCTTAGACGTTCCAAGACCATTCTCACATGTCCATGATGTTCCTCTGTGGAGTTAGAAAAAATTAGAATATCATCCAAATAAATTACCACGAATGTATCTAGGAGATCCCTGAAGATGTCATTCACCAAGTGTTGGAAAGTGGCTGGGGCGGTACTCAGACCAAAAGGCATAACTAGATATTCAAAGTGTCCATAGCGTGACCTGAATGCAGTCTTCCATTCATCCCCAGGTCTAATACGGACTAAGTTATAGGCCCCACGAAGATCTAGTTTAGAAAAAATTTTGGCATGTCGCACTCTCTCCAATAACTCAGGGATTAAAGGCAATGGATAACGGTTTCTAATAGTAACCTTATTGAGTTCCCTATAGTCTACGCATGGTCTCAGAGATCCATCTTTCTTCTTTACAAAGAAGATGGGTGCACCTGCAGGAGATGAAGAGGGGCGTATGAAGCCCTTGGCTAGATTTTCATCTATGTAATCCTTTAAAGCCTTTAGCTCGGGCCCCGCCAGGGGGTAGATCTTACCAAAAGGTATCTCTGCTCCAGGCAATAATTCAATTGGACAATCATATGGACGGTGAGGAGGAAGCTGGTCAGCGTTCTTCTTGTCACATAAATCCACATAGTCCTGGTATACAGCTGGTAGTTCAGGGACTGACATGATTCCTTTAGGAACAGAGCAAGCTGAAACTTTTGGACTCATCTGTTTCTCTGGAAAGTGTAATTCCTTGGTCTCCCAGTTAATGGTAGGATTCTGAGCCTGCAGCCATGGTAGCCCTAGAATAATGGGAAAGTGGGGAGAAGAGATAAGCATAAAGGACAGTTTCTCTTGATGATCTTTACCCATAAGAACCCTCAAAGGCTCTGTTTCCTGATCCACTGGTCCAGAGGTCAGCAGGGAGCCATCCACAGTTTCCATCTGTACTGGAGTAGCCTTCTTCACTGAACGTATTCCCTGTTTCAGAGCAAAGGAGACATCCATAAAATTTCCACTTGCCCCTGAGTCGATCATAGCAGAGCTAGACACCCAAGCTGAGTCAACCCAGAGTTTGATGGAAAGAAAGCAATGATAATTGTTTTTCTTACAACTCAGCTGGGACACCGCTGAGGAAACTTGAAAAATGGCAGCGTTTACACAGTCAACGTCCTCAGAGGTAACGGAGTTTAAGTCCGAGAAATCAAGATCTGTAGCTGCAGATCTCTCTGGAGCCTGAGGCTCGGACCTGACAGATCCCCTCTCGCAACACTCACAATGAATGAGTGCTGCAGTAGTCTTACGAGAACGGCTGGGGCAGTTTATAATGAAGTGCCCTGACTTACCACAATAGAAACATAGATTCTCCTTAAAACGATGTTCCTTGCGTGCATCACTAACCCGTCGTTGTAAAGAGTCTACCTGCATGGGTTCAGGTTCAGGTTCCCGTGTAATCCTACTCAAAGGTTCCTTAGCTGGAGAGGAAGGTAGGAAAAGGTTAGTACGATTGCTTTCGAACCATCTCTCTTGCCTGCGTTCAGTCAGACGAGTATCAATACGGATGCAGTAGTTAATAAAGTCACCTAACGCAGTGGGAGGGTCGGCACGAGCAAGTTCATCCTTAATCAGTGGAGATAACCCCTTTCGAAAAATAGATTTTTTGGCGGAACTGTCCCAGGTGGTATCAAGGGCCCATCTCCTGAAATCCAAGGCATATTCAGCTACCGAGTGCTTACCTTGGCGCAAAGCTAACATGGCTGCTTCAGCTGTTGCACCTCGATTGGGGTCATCAAACACCTGCCCCATGGCTGAAATAAAATCATCAAGGTGATTCAAACAATCATCCTCAGTCTCAATCAGAGGGTTTGCCCACATTAAAGCCTTGTTGGTAAGCAACATAATTATAGTAAGCACCTTAGATCGTTCAGTGGGAAATTGTGAAGCATGTGCAAAAAAAAAAATTGCATTGATTAATAAATCCCCTGAATTTCTCACGTTCACCGCCAAAACGAAAAGGGGGCAACTTGGGAATCCCAGCACTCGGGGCTACGGCAGGAGCCTGGACTCGCCCTCTAGAACCTCAATCCTGGCTCGCAAATCCTGGGTAGTCTGTCCAACCACTTGCAAATTGTGATTATTGAGGTCCTGTAGATTTGTAAAACGGGTCTTTATATTCTGCAAATCTGCAAGGATATTATCAGTCACTCCGCAAAGTTCCTTTATGCGGGCCTCCATTTTCCAGATCTTTTAAGACAGGATTACTGGAAGAATAGGAGAGAAAAAAAAAACAATAGTGTTCACCTGTGGCAACACTGGAATGGTTGTGAGAAGTCACAACCACTGTCATCACAGAAAGTACAACCGGACGTCTGATATCCACAGTACAGCAGACACAGCCTTCCAGACCCAGCAGACACTAACGTTTTGGCTTCAGAATCTTGTAATGTATGTAGTACAGTTCATATAGCGTCTTGTGCTTGGGTGCGATGAAAACACAGGAGTCACAGGTTTGATATAGAAAAGTCCTGTATTACTTCATACAAGTTGGCAGAAATAGTCACACAGTTTGCAGACACAGAAACAGGAGACACAGCAGGCCAGAGTAATCCAAGCTCAGCAATCACTCTCCAATACAGATTCAGGATCTTCTTCTCTGTTACCGTAAGTCCATGCAAACGTGGGTCTTTCAAAGAGCAGGGTTCAGAGTCCACAAGTGCTTCAGAGTTCCTCAGTAGGAATAGCTGGAGTACAAGGTCCAAGGCTTACAGGAGTCAAGTCACAGGTTCACTGCAGGCTAGATTCTGAAGCACTGATTGCTCAGCTGTGGCTGCTTGAGAAGCAAAGGAGAGAATCAGGGCGGGAACATGCAAGCTGGAAACTCCATTTTGACTGAGGGCAAGATAGCTGCAGCAAGACAGAAAGTAAAATGGCTGACGAACAAACTGAGTTTCAGGAATATATACATAGAACCTTACATCCCAACACAATAGGAGTGGGAAGGCCCTCCAACACATAACAAGACAATAGTTCTTTATGTATTGCCCCACTCGAAGGTCTATGTTATGCACGGCTTGCACAAAGCTACCTTGACCGAGAGGCCTGGCGTCAATAGAGAATATAGGGATAGGTTTGGCCAATACACTCAGTTGCATACCTTGCACCTGGGCAAACCGAGCGTCCACCAGATTAGCCGCGGCCCCACTATCCAGAAGAACAGAAATCCTCTCAGTTCCTGTACCTACCACCACCTCCGCTGGTACGAGAAACTGAGACGGACTTGGGGACGAAATACATACTCCCAGATTGTCGTCCACCACACAACCTGGGATCAACAGTTTTCCGGCGACTCCTTGCTCAGCAAAGTACGGGATGGACACCCCCCAACAAAATGTCTCTTTCTCCCGCAGAAGTAACACTTTCCTGTCTTGCGGCGCACCACCGATCCCCTCCCTCGAAACGATGTCCCTCCTAACTGCATAGGCTCCTCAGAACAAACCAGGGGAACCTCAATATGAGGGACAATAGTAGAAGGTGGAGTCATCACAGGGGGCGGAGTTACCTCGCACCTCTCTCGAAGCCGTCTATCAATGCGAATCGCAAGGGCCATAGCGGCCTCCAGTGACGGGGGAGAATCATACTGAGCCAACACTCTTTTAATTTGTCAGATAATCCTTGACAAAACTGGCTCCTAAGAGCTGGGTCATTCCACTGAGTATCTGTGGCCCATCTACGGAACTCAGAAGAAAATTCCTCCGCCGGACGATCTCCCTGCTGTATCTTACGTAACTTCATTTCAGCAAGGGAGACCCGATCCGGGTCATCATATACCAGACCCAGGGCTGTAAAAAATCGATCTACTGACTGGAGAGCCGGGGAGTCTGGAGGAAGAGAGAACGCCCAGGATTGAGGGTCCCCTTGTAAGAGCGAGATGACAATTCCCACCCTCTGGTCTTCACTCCCCGAAGACCGAGGCCGTAGCCGAAAATATAATTTACAAGCCTCCCGGAAGGTAAAAAATTTGTCCCGCCCACCAGTGAACCTGTCCGGGAGAGCCACTTTAGGTTCAGATCTGGTTTGCTCCCGGGGGTACAAAACCTTGGACTTAACGTCCGTCAGCTCCATGGACAAAACTCTGCAACTGCTGAGCTAACTGGGCTACTGGATCCATGGTAGCTGGGGAGAATCTTTTAGAAGTGGCCGGTGAAAATGTCACGACGTATAACAGATATATTCTATGATAGTAACATATATCTAATGAGACAACACTCTATATTTCATATTATAGAAAATATCAACATGTATACGTAGAATCTGCCAGCAATGTCTTACCTGACATAATATCCAATGTATTGTGGGTCTATACTGTGCACGTGAAACGCTGTCTCAGGATAGAGGTGGACCGGGGTCTATGCTGACCCTGAACTGGGGTCCTGACTAGTCCCTCTACCTGGAGGTACTGTTAATGGTACAGAGGTCCAGGCCGCCAGCGTAACCCTGTCTCCTGTAGATCCCTGACCACTGTAATCTAGTCCTGAGAAGGACCCTGATTACCACCACAGGGAATGGGCAGGCAACAGCTTACACACAGTCAAATACAAACGAGACAGACAGGGGGTAAAGAAAACACTGCCTTGCATACAAAACTTCCACTACAGAGGAACACAAAAGGTTAAGAAGATAAACAATAAGCGAGGAGGGGAAAAACCACAACAGGCACTCTTAGCTTAAGTCTTCTCAGAATCGATCCGCTCTGCTGGTCTGAATGAATGCTTTCACCGGCACCTTCCCCAGCAGACCAGCAGGTATATGAAGGAAGCTAATTAACAAAACATCAATCGCAGCTGGGCGAGGCTGGTCTGTCCAGCATCGAGAGAGAAAGAATTAACTCCCTCAGTGCTGAAAAACACCCAGCACCAGAAACTCAGCTGTGCGAAGTCAGGGTGTGCAATCGCGACGATCTCCGCCGCGACACACCCGTGACAGGCGCAAAACAGAAAAGTTGGACTGTGGTGTGACATATTTAGTAGGTTCTGAACAATAACATTTTGTCCTTACCGATTAAAGAATGATCCTTCCTTCCGCAAGATCAAGTTTTAGAAAGATGAATTTAACTTCCCTAAAGCTGAAGTACTTTGATCAGACAATGAAAGAATGTCTCATCAATAGATGAAAAGGACGATGGCACAATCTGCAACTATTGGACTTCAGAGAGACACATTTGGGAATTTCTCAACACCACCTATGTGTGTAACTAGCCTTAAAAAGTGGCCATGTCCTCAGCAAGATCAAATTCTCCACAGGTGCCTTCATCTTCTTTATGGATTTATCTATATAGCCGTTATACTTACCCAAATGTTGTATTTTCTGCTCCATCAGGCACTATCATGTTAATTAGCTTACATAACGGGAGATATTGGTGTGAGAAATGCCCCAATTTTGGAGATGGAATGTCCAGCTGAAGGGGTTGGAGGAGGCTGGATTTTTAACACCATGTGTGCATGTCCTGAAGACTAACATACATGTTGTTAAATTACCGTTAGGCGGCCTGATGGTTCAGAATATTTACGTGCTTGTCAATCTGTGAGATGGCAAATTTCTTCCTTTGAAATTTATGCTGTGGCCTAATAATTACATACAATGTGGCACAGAATGGAACCTTTTGGTGGAAAGAAGATAAATGGTGTCCATTGTTAAGATGTATGAAAAATGGATCGACCAATGGCAAAAAATAATAGTGGCGCTGTCACGACGTATAACAGATATATTCTATGATAGTAACATATATCTAATGAGACAACACTCTATATTTCATATTATAGAAAATATCAACATGTATACGTAGAATCTGCCAGCAATGTCTTACCTGACATAATATCCAATGTATTGTGGGTCTATACTGTGCACGTGAAACGCTGTCTCAGGATAGAGGTGGACCGGGGTCTATGCTGACCCTGAACTGGGGTCCTGACTAGTCCCTCTACCTGGAGGTACTGTTAATGGTACAGAGGTCCAGGCCGCCAGCGTATCCCTGTCTCCTGTAGATCCCTGACCACTGTAATCTAGTCCTGAGAAGGCCCCTGATTACCACCACAGGGAATGGGCAGGCAACAGCTTACACACAGTCAAATACAAACGAGACAGACAGGGGGTAAAGAAAACACTGCCTTGCATACAAAACTTCCACTACAGAGGAACGCAAAAGGTTAAGAAGATAAACAATAAGCGAGGAGGGGAAAAACCACAACAGGCACTCTTAGCTTAAGTCTTCTCAGAATCGATCCGCTCTGCTGGTCTGAATGAATGCTTTCAACCGGCAACTTCCCCAGCAGACCAGCAGGTATATGAAGGAAGCTAATTAACAAAACATCAATCGCAGCTGGGCGAGGCTGGTCTGTCCAGCATCGAGAGAGAAAGAATTAACTCCCTCAGTGCTGAAAAACACCCAGCACCAGAAACTCAGCTGTGCGAAGTCAGGGTGTGCAATCGCGACGATCTCCGCCGCGACACACCCGTGACAGTACCCCCCCTTCTACGAGGGGCCTCTGGACCCTCAGGGCCTGGTCTATCTGGGTGAGTAGTGTGGAAGGCCCGAACCAATCGGTCTGCGTTAATATCCGACACAGAAACCCACATCCTCTCCTCAGGACCATACCCCCTCCAATGAACAAGGTACTGAAGGGACCGGCGATTCAGACGTGAGTCAATGATCTTCGATACCTGAAACTCCAAATTACCATTGACCCCCAAACTGGAGGAGGAGGTAGAGGTGACGGTAAAACTGGTGCCACGTACCTCTTAAGCAACGATTTGTGGAACACATTGTGGATTTTAAACATAGGAGGGAGGTCAAGACGGTAAGCCAACCGGATTAATTATTGAACTGATCCTGTATGGCCCGATGAACCTGGGACCAGTTTCCAGGAGGGAACCTTAAGTTTTATATTCTTGGTAGACAACCATACCAGATCGTTCACACTTAGGTCCGGACCAGACACTCTCCTCCTATCAGCCATACGTTTGTATCGGTTCCCCATAGTGCTCAGATTATTAAGCACTCCTCTCCACACTGAAGCAAGTGACGACGAAAATCGTTCCTCCTCAGGAACCCCAGAAGAGCCCCCCCCATTGAAAGTACAAAACTGGGGGTGAAAACCATATGCCCCAAAAAACGGGGACTTACCAGTGGACTCGCTCCGCCTATTGTTAAGAGCGAACTCTGCCAGAGGCAAGAAAGAAGACAGTCCTCTTGGTTCTCTGAGACAAAACACCGGAGATATGTCTCTAAGCTCTGATTCAGACGCTCTGTCTGACCATTAGTCTGCGGATGAAAAGCCGAAGAAAATGACAACTGCATCCCCGACGAGAACAAAATGCCCTCCAGAATTTGGACACAAACTGAGACCCCCGATCCGACACCACATCGGAAGGCAACCCGTGAAGTCTCACAATCTCCCCAATGAACACCTGCGCCAGAGTTTTAGCATTAGGAAGAGCAGGAAGAGCAATAAAATGTGCCATTTTGCTGAGCCTGTCAACTACAACTAGTATGACAGTTTTACCTGAAGACGGAGGGAGGTCCGTAATGAAGTCCATAGACAGATGGGTCCATGGACGTCCGGGATTTTCAACGGTAAAGGGCCCCAGACGGACGGGTATGTGGGGTCTTAGAGCGCGCACATACCCCACAGGACGCGACAAAAGTTACCACCTCTTTATTTAAGTTAGGCCACCAAAACCGGCGAGAAACGAGATCCACAGTTGCTTTACTCCCTGGGTGTCCTGCCAAATCAGAATTATGATGTGCCTCGATAACCTTTTGTCTTAACTGATCTGGAACAAACAGTCTCCCTGGAGGTCCTACAGGGGCGTCCCCCTGAGCCTCCATATCTCCTCCTCAAGCTCAGAGCATACAGCCGACACCACAACTCCCTCCTGAAGAATAGGAACCGGGTCATCCGTCTTCCCGGCCCCCGAGAAACTACGAGACAAGGCATCAGCCTTTACATTTTTTGACCCAGGACGATATGTGACGACAAAATTAAACCTGGTAAAGAACAACGACCATCTAGCTTGTCTGGAATTCAGACGTTTTGCAGACTCTAAATACAGCAGGTTCTTGTGATCAGTAATGACGGTGACCGGGTGGACTGCCCCCTCCAAAAAGTGACGCCACTCTTCAAAAGCCAACTTAATGGCCAAGAGTTCCCTATTGCCGACATAATTCCTCTCGGCGGACGACAATTTTTTAGAGAAGAAAGCGCACGGATGCCATTTACCAGGGGACGGACCTTGAGATAATACCGCACCCACTCCTACGTCAGATGCGTCTACCTCCACAATGAACGGTTGTGATGCATCAGGTTGGATGAGTATGGGTGCTGAAGCAAAACATTTTTCAAGGAGGAAAATGCTTGACAAGCTTTGTGTCAGACCACCTAGAAAAATCCGTCCCTTTTTTTGTCAGTCAGTGAGAGGTTTGACAACGGATGAGAAATTATGAATAAATTTCCGGTAGTAGTTAGCAAACCCAGGAAACGCTGCAGTGCCTTAAGATCCTCTGGCCGATCCCATTCAAGCATGCCTTCACTTTCCCCAGGGTCCATACGGAAACCAGAAGCTGACACCAGGAATCCTAAAAACTGAATTCCTGTACGGCGAATACACACTTCTCCCATTTGGCGTACAGTTTATTGTCTCGCAAGATCTGCAACACCTGTCTCACATGCTCCTGATGAACACAAGATCCGGCGAGTAAATTAAGATGTCATCTAGATAAATGACAACAAACTGTCCCACTAGGTGGCGAAAGATGTCATTAACAAAATGTTGAAACACCGCCGGGGCAGTAGTCAGACCGAAAGGCATGACAAGGTTCTCATAATGTCCCTCCGGAGTGTTAAACGCCGTCTTCCACTCATCCCCTCCTTTATCCTAATCAGATTATACGCCCCCCTGAGATCCAACTTAGAGAACCATTTGGCGCCCACAATCTGATTGAAGAGATCAGGAATAAGTGGGGAGCGGATACGGATCTCGGACCGTAATCCGATTAAGCTCACGGAAATCCAAGCAAGGCGTAGGCCTCCATCTTTTTTCTTCACAAAGAAGAACCCCGCGGCCACTGGGAAGATGAAGGTCTAATATGCCCCTTGGCTAGACTTTCCGAAATATAATCCTCATAGCTTTCCTCTCAGGACCAGAAAGGTTATATAACCTAGATTTAGGTAACTTAGCATCAGGAAGCAATTTTATAGCACAGTCATACGCGCGATGAGGAGGTAATTCTTGACACCCCTCTTCTGAAAACACATCCTCAAAGTCCTCCAGAAAAGGAGGTAAGGTTCTAGGCACGACCGCACCGATGACCGTGTTCATGCAGTTACTATGGCAAAATTCACCCCACTGGCTTATCTCTCTGGATTGCCAATTAATAACTGGGTTATGTTTAGTTAACCAAGGAATCCCATGTAATGTATGTAGTACAATTCATATAGCGTCTTGTGCTTGGGTGCGATGAAAACACAGGAGTCACAGGTTTGATATAGAAAAGTCCTGTATTACTTCATACAAGTTGGCAGAAATAGTCACACAGTTTGCAGACACAGAAACAGGAGACACAGCAGGCCAGAGTAATCCAAGCTCAGCAATCACTCTCCAATACAGATTCAGGATCTTCTTCTCTGTTACCGTAAGTCCATGCAAACGTGGGTCTTTCAAAGAGCAGGGTTCAGAGTCCACAAGTGCTTCAGAGTTCCTCAGTAGGAATAGCTGGAGTACAAGGTCCAAGAGCTTACAGGAGTCAAGTCACAGGTTCACTGCAGGTAGATTCTGAAGCACTGATTGCTCAGCTGTGGCTGCTTAAGAAGCAAAGGAGAGAATCAGGGCGGGAACATGCAAGCTGGAAACTCCATTTTGACTGAGGGCAAGATAGCTGCAGCAAGACAGAAAGTAAAATGGCTGACGAACAAACTGAGTTTCAGGAATATATACATAGAACCTTACATTACCCCCCCTTAAGGACAACCTCCGGATGACCTCAGCCCAGGCTTGTGTGGGTACCTTGATGAAACTGACGGAGCAAGCGAGGAGCATTAACGTTATTGACCGGTTCCCATGAGTTGTCCTCCACTGGGTAGCCTGCCATTTAATCAGATATTGTAACTGATTTCTATACAACCTGGAATCTAAAATCCTTTCCACCACAAATTTTCCTGACCATCGACTAGCACTGGGTCAGGGCAAGGAGAGGAACGTCCCGGAAACGTATTGGGTGTCGCAGCCTTTAGTAGGGATACATGAAAGACAGGGTGGATTCTCATAGTTCTGGGCAGTTGAAGACGACAAGCAACGGCACTTAAATTTTATGATTTTATAGGGTCCATGTACTTATGTCCAACTTAGACGATGGAATCCTTAACTTAAGATTTCTGGTTGACAGCCAGACAAGTCTCCTACCTTGAAAGCTGGTGCGAGTTTACGAAATTTATCTGCTGCTTCTTGTACCTTTTTGAGCCATTCCAGATTTTCCTTTAGAAAGATCCATATTCTTCTGTAAAGACG
>JARQOD010008952.1:0-33431 GCA_033576555.1 Oophaga sylvatica
CGGCCGGTCATCGAACACTTCAGCAAAAAGTTTGCTGAAGTGTACGTGCCCCAAAGGGACATCTGCGTGGATGAGTCCTTGGTTCATTTTAAGGGACGGCTCAGATTCCGCCAGTACCTGCCCAGCAAGAGGGCAAGGTACGGAATTAAACTCTACAAGCTGTGCGAGAGTACCTCAGGGTACACGCACAGCTTTAGAGTTTACGAAGGAAAGGACACCAGGATTGGACCCCCTCAGTGTCCCCCCCGTCCTGGGAGTGAGTGGGAAAATTGTGTGGGATTTGGTGCACCCACTGCTGGATAAAGGTTATCACCTTTACACCGATAACTTTTATTCCAGCGTCCCACTCTACAAATCCCTCTCTGCGCGAGGTACCGCAGCTTGCGGTACCGTCCGCAAAAATCAGAGAGGCCTCCCGAAGACGCTACTTGGGCAGATGCTCAGAAAGGGTGAGAGCAGAGCCCAATGTAGCGACCACCTGTTGGTGGTCAAGTACAAGAGGGATGTCCTTCTCTTGACCACCATACATGGTGATGGCAGCGCCCTCAGCACTGTACGGGGTACCTCTACACAGGTCCGCAAACCGGACTGTGTACTGGGGTACAATAAATACATGGGGGGTGTTGATCTCTCTGATCAACTCCTCCAACCGTACAGTGCTTTGAGAAAGGCCAAGGTGTGGTACAAGAAGCTGTCCGTGCACATCGTCCAAATGGCAATGCTCAACGCTTTCCTGCTGTCACGATGTGCACGCAACAGCGATACGACGTACCTTCAGTTCCAGGAGGTAGTGGTTAAGGCCCTGATGTTTGGCGCTCAGGAAACAGCGGGCCCCAGTACTTCTGGAACTGAAGGTGCTCGTATCATACCAGGTCAGCATTTCCCGGGGGTGGTCCCGCCAACTGGAAGCAAAGGTAAGCCGCAAAAAAGGTGCCGAGTGTGTTACAAAAGGGGAATACGCAAGGACACCACTTACCAATGCGACACCTGCCCCGAAAAACCTGGCCTGTGTATGAAGGATTGTTTCAAATTGTACCACACCTCAATGCACTACTAATTTACTTTACAGGAAAGATTAGTTCCAGAAGGGGGGCACATTTAGAAAAGTTCCTTGGGAGTCTACTTTCCAAAATTATGTCACTTGTGGGTTTTTTTTACTGTTTAGGCACATCAGGAGCTCTGCAAACGGAACATGACGCCCGCAGACCATTCCATCAGTCTGCATTCCAAAACGTCACGACTTCCCTTCTGAGCCCCGACTTGTGCCCAAACAGTTTTTTCCCACATATGGGGCACCAGTGTACTCAGGACAAATTGGACAACAATTTTTGGTGTCCAATTTCTCCTCTTACCCTTGGGAAAATAAAAAATTGGGGACTAAAACATCATTTTTGTGAGGATAAAAGTAGGATTTTTTATTTTTACACCTGGGCATTATAAACTTTAGTAAAACACTTGGGGGTTCAAAATGCTCACCACACACCTAGGTAAGTTCCTTAGGGGGTCTAGTTTCCAAAATGGGGTCACTTGTGGGGGTTTCCACTGTTTAGGCACATGAGGGGCTCTGCTAACGGAACATGACGCCCGCAGACCATTCCATCAAAGTCTGCATTCCAAAACGTCACTGCTTCCCTTCTGCGCCCTGCCATGCGCCCAAACAGTGGTTCCCCCAACATATGGGGTATCAGCGTACTCAGGACAAATTGGACAACAACTTTTGTGGTCCAATTTCTCCTGTTACCCTTGGGAAAATAAAAAATTGGGGACTAAAACATCATATTTGTGGAAATTTTTTTTTTTTTTTTTTATTCACGCCAGGGCATTATAAACTTTAGTGAAACACTTGGGGGTTCAAAATGCTCACCACACACCTAGATAAGTTCCTTAGGGGGTCTAGTTTCCAAAATGGGGTCACTTGTGGGGGTTTCCACTGTTTAGGCACATGAGGGGCTCTGCTAACGGAACATGACGCCCGCAGACCATTCCATCAAAGTCTGCATTCCAAAACGTCACTGCTTCCCTTCTGCGCCCTGCCATGCGCCCAAACAGTGGTTCCCCCCAACATATGGGGTATCAGCGTACTCAGGACAAATTGGACAACAACTTTTGTGGTCCAATTTCTCCTGTTACCCTTGGGAAAATAAAAAATTGGGGACTAAAACATCATATTTGTGGAATTTTTTTTTTTTTTTTTTATTCACGCCAGGGCATTATAAACTTTAGTGAAACACTTGGGGGTTCAAAATGCTCACCACACACCTAGATAAGTTCATTAGGGGGTCTAGTTTCCAAAATGGGGTCACTTGTGTGGGTTTCCACTGTTTAGGCACATGAGGGGCTCTGCTAACGGAACATGACGCCCGCAGACCATTCCATCAAAGTCTGCATTCCAAAACGTCACTGCTTCCCTTCTGCGCCCTGCCATGCGCCCAAACAGTGGTTCCCCCCAACATATGGGGTATCAGCGTACTCAGGACAAATTGGACAACAACTTTTGTGGTCCAAGTTCTCCTGTTACCCTTGGGAAAATAAAAAATTGGGGACTAAAACATCATATTTGTGGAAATTTTTTTTTTTTTTTTTATTCACGCCAGGGCATTATAAACTTTAGTGAAACACTTGGGGGTTCAAAGTGCTCACCACACACCTAGATAAGTTCCTTAGGGGGTCTAGTTTCCAAAATGGGGTCACATGTAGGGGGTTTCCACTGTTTAGGCACATCAGGGGCTCTGCTAACGGAACATGACGCCCGCAGACCATTCCATCAAAGTCTGCATTCCAAAACGTCACTGCTTCCCTTCCGAGCCCTGCCGTGTGCCCAAACAGTGTATCCCCCCAACATATGGGGTATCAGCGTACTCAGGACAAATTGGACAACCACTTTTGGGGTCCAATTTCTCCTCTTACCCATGGGAAAATAAAAAATTGGGGACTAAAACATCACTTTTGTGGAAAAAAAAAATATTTTTTTTTTTCACGCCAGGGCATTATAAACGTTAGTGAAACACTTGGGGGTTCAAAGTGCTCACCACACACCTAGATAAGTTCCTTAGGGGGTCTAGTTTCCAAAATGGGGTCACATGTGGGGGGTTTCCACTGTTTAGGCACATCAGGGGCCCTCCAAACGCGACATGGCGTCCGTTCGCAATTCCAGCCAATTTTGGTTTGGAAAAGTCAAACGGCGCTCCTTCCCTTTCAAGCCCTGCCGTGCGCCCAAACAGTGGTTCCCCCCCACATATGGGGTATCAGCGTACTCAGGACATGTTGGACAACAACTTTTGTGGTCCAATTTCTCCTCTTACCCTGGGGAAAATAAAAAATTGGGGACTAAAACATCATGCTTGTGGAAAAAAATATGATTTTTTTTCTTCACGGCTCTACATTACAAACTTGCGTGAAGCACTTGAGGGTTCAAAGTGCTCACCACACATCTAGATAAGTTCCTTAGGGGGTCTAGTTTCCAAAATGGGGTCACATGTGGGGGGTTTCCACTGTTTAGGCACATCAGGGGCCCTCCAAACGCGACATGGCGTCCGTTCGCAATTCCAGCCAATTTTGGTTTGGAAAAGTCAAACGGCGCTCCTTCCCTTTCAAGCCCTGCCGTGCGCCCAAACAGTGGTTCCCCCCCACATATGGGGTATCAGCGTACTCAGGACATGTTGGACAACAACTTTTGTGGTCCAATTTCTCCTCTTACCCTTGAGAAAATAAAAATTTGGGGACTAAAACATCATGTTTGTGGAAAAAAATATGATTTTTTTTCTTCACGGCTCTACATTACAAACTTGCGTGAAGCACTTGAGGGTTCAAAGTGCTCACCACACATCTAGATAAGTTCCTTAGGGGGTCTAGTTTCCAAAATGGGGTCACATGTGGGGGGTTTCCACTGTTTAGGCACATCAGGGGCCCTCCAAACGCGACATGGCGTCCGTTCGCAATTCCAGCCAATTTTGGTTTGGAAAAGTCAAACTGCGCTCCTTCCCTTTCAAGCCCTGCCGTGCGCCCAAACAGTGGTTCCCCCCACATATGGGGTATCAGCGTACTCAGGACATGTTGGACAACAACTTTTGTGGTCCAATTTCTCCTCTTACCCTTGAGAAAATAAAAATTTGGGGACTAAAACATCATGTTTGTGGAAAAAATATGATTTTTTTTCTTCACGGCTCTACATTACAAACTTGCGTGAAGCACTTGAGGGTTCAAAGTGCTCACACACATCTAGATAAGTTCCTTAGGGGGTCTAGTTTCCAAAATGGGGTCACATGTGGGGGGTTTCCACTGTTTAGGAACATCAGGGGCCCTCCAAACGCGACATGGCGTCCGTTCGCAATTCCAGCCAATTTTGGTTTGGAAAAGTCAAACGGCGCTCCTTCCCTTTCAAGCCCTGCCGTGCGCCAAACAGTGGTTCCCCCCACATATGGGGTATCAGCGTACTCAGGACATGTTGGACAACAACTTTTGTGGTCCAATTTCTCCTCTTACCCTTGAAAATAAAAATTTGGGGACTAAAACATCATGTTTGTGGAAAAAATATGATTTTTTTTCTTCACGGCTCTACATTACAAACTTGCGTGAAGCACTTGAGGGTTCAAAGTGCTCACCACACATCTAGATAAGTTCCTTAGGGGGTCTAGTTTCCAAAATGGGGTCACATGTGGGGGGTTTCCACTGTTTAGGCACATCAGGGGCCCTCCAAACGCAACATGGCGTCCGTTCGCAATTCCAGCCAATTTTGGTTTGGAAAAGTCAAACGGCGCTCCTTCCCTTTCAAGCCCTGCCGTGCGCCCAAACAGTGGTTCCCCCCACATATGGGGTATCAGCGTACTCAGGACATGTTGGACAACAACTTTTGTGGTCCAATTTCTCCTCTTACCCTTGGGAAAATAAAAATTTGGGGACTAAAACATCATGTTTGTGGAAAAAAATATGATTTTTTTTCTTCACGGCTCTACATTACAAACTTGCGTGAAGCACTTGAGGGTTCAAAGTGCTCACCACACATCTAGATAAGTTCCTTAGGGGGTCTAGTTTCCAAAATGGGGTCACATGTGGGGGGTTTCCACTGTTTAGGCACATCAGGGGCCCTCCAAACGCGACATGGCGTCCGTTCGCAATTCCAGCCAATTTTGGTTTGGAAAAGTCAAACGGTGCTCCTTCCCTTTCGAGCCCTGCCGTGCGCCCAAACAGTGGTTCCCCCCCACATATGGGGTATCAGCGTACTCAGGACATGTTGGACAACAACTTTTGTGGTCCAATTTCTCCTCTTACCCTTGGGAAAATAAAAATTTGGGGACTAAAACATCATGTTTGTGGAAAAAATATGATTTTTTTTCTTCACGGCTCTACATTACAAACTTGCGTGAAGCACTTGAGGGTTCAAAGTGCTCACCACACATCTAGATAAGTTCCTTAGGGGGTCTAGTTTCCAAAATGGGGTCACATGTGGGGGGTTTCCACTGTTTAGGCACATCAGGGGCCCTCCAAACGCGACATGGCGTCCGTTCGCAATTCCAGCCAATTTTGGTTTGGAAAAGTCAAACGGCGCTCCTTCCCTTTCGAGCCCTGCCGTGCGCCCAAACAGTGGTTCCCCCCCACATATGGGGTATCAGCGTACTCAGGACATGTTGGACAACAACTTTTGTGGTCCAATTTCTCCTCTTACCCTTGGGAAAATAAAAATTTGGGGACTAAAACATCATGTTTGTGGAAAAAATATGATTTTTTTTCTTCACGGCTCTACATTACAAACTTGCGTGAAGCACTTGAGGGTTCAAAGTGCTCACCACACATCTAGATAAGTTCCTTAGGGGGTCTAGTTTCCAAAATGGGGTCACATGTGGGGGGTTTCCACTGTTTAGGCACATCAGGGGCCCTCCAAACGCGACATGTCATCCGTTCGCAATTCCAGCCAATTTTGGTTTGGAAAAGTCAAACGGCGCTCCTTCCCTTTCAAGCCCTGCCGTGCGCCCAAACAGTGGTTCCCCCCCACATATGGGGTATCAGCGTACTCAGGACATGTTGGACAACAACTTTTGTGGTCCAATTTCTTCTCTTACCCTTGGGAAAATAAAAATTTGGGGACTAAAACATCATGTTTGTGGAAAAAATACGGATTTTTGTGTTACTCACCGTAAAATCCTTTTCTCCGAGACGCTCATTGGGGGACACAGGACTGTGGGTGTATGCTACTGCCACTAGGAGGCTGACACTAAGTAAACATAAAAAAAGGTTAGCTCCTCCTCCGCCGTATACACCTCAGCACTGGCCGCAGGCAAACCCAGTTTAGTGCAAAAATCAGTAGGAGGCTAAAACAAAAATCAGTGTTAATACAGGTACAATATATCCAGAAGTAAATCTACTGATATAGACCCAAGCAAACAAAATTAGCTTAGAAAGCAAAGCCATCCGGCTATAAGGGAGGGTGCTGTGTCCCCCAATGAGCGTCTCGGAGAAAAGGATTTTACGGTGAGTAACACAAAAATCCGTATTTCTCCTTCGTCTCATTGGGGGACACAGGACTGTGGGACGTCCCAAAGCAGTCCACTTGGGTGGGAAACTGACTCCACAGTGCAATTATACATAGGCATTGCTCATAGGTGCGCTACCGCGCCCTGAAGAATCCTTCTACCCAGGCTAGCATCCGCTGACGCCTGAGTATGGACATTATAATGTTTTGAAAAAGTATGCAAACTGGACCAGGTTGCCGCCTTACAAACCTGTTCCGCCGAAGCCTGATGCCGAAGAGCCCAGGAAGCACCCACTGCTCTGGTGGAGTGAGCCCTGATTCCTGCGGAACCACCGCGCCTCTGATGCGGTAGGCCTCTTGAATGGTTACCCGTATCCATCTAGCTAAAGTTGACCTAGACGCAGCGAGTCCCTTCCTGCGACCCTCAGGGAGGATAAACAGCGTGTCCGTCTGCCTAAAGGATGCCGTCCGAGATACATATCTCCTGAGTGCTCTCACCAGATCCAGCGTATGGAGAGCTTTTTCTACCCGGTGCGTCGGAGCTGGGCAAAATGAGGGCAAAACAATGTCCTCATTGATGTGAAATGAGGACACGACTTTAGGCAAAAAAGGAGGTGCTGGCCTAAGCACTACCTTATCACGGTGGAAAAGTAAGTACGGAGCTCGGCAGGATAGTGCTGCCAGCTCCGAAACCCGCCTTATGGATGTTATGGCCACTAAAAATACCACCTTCCAGGAAAGGTATGTCAGGGAAACCTCCTGAAGAGGCTCAAAAGGAGATTCTTGCAGAACTCCCAGAACAAGATTGAGATCCCAAACATCTAAGGGAGCCTTGTAGGGGGGCACTATATGGACAACCCCCTGAATAAAGGTCTTGACCTGTAAATTAGATGCGATCCTTCGCTGAAAAAGAACCGACAAGCCCGATATTTGACGCCTAAGAGTACTTGGTGCTAAGCCTGAATCTAAGCCTGCTTGGAGAAAAGACAGAATGTTGGGGATTGAAAAGTGAAGTGGGGAATAACCATGTTCCCTGCACCATGTAAAAAAGACCTTCCAAGTACCGTGGTAGATACGAGCCGAGGTGGGTTTTCTGGCGCTAGCCATTGTGGCGGCGACCTTTTTGGAGAATCCAGCCCTAGTCAGAATCCAAGATTCAACGGCCAGGCCGTCAAACACAGGACCGCTAAGTTCTGGTGGTAAACTGGGCCCTGGGAGAGAAGATCCACGCGTTCTGGCAGACGCCAGGGTGCGTCGCTGAGCAGCTTTACCAGCTCTGCGTACCATGAGCGACGCGGCCAATCCGGAGCGATCAATATCGCTGGTACCCCCTCTAACCTGATCTTCCTGATCACCCTTGGGAGCAGAGCCATTGGTGGAAACAAGTATAGAAGATGAAACTGATTCCATGGTAGAACCAGGGCATCCACTGCAATTGCCTGCGGATCTCGGTACCGGGAGACAAAGTTGGGCACCTTGGCGTTTATCCTGGAGGCCATCAGGTCCACATCTGGGGTTCCCCAACGTAGGCATATCTGCTGGAATACCTCGGGATGTAGCGACCATTCCCCTGACGCTATCCCCTGACGGCTGAGAAAATCCGCTGCCCAGTTCTCCTCGCCTGGAATGTGGACCGCTGATATCACAGAGTGATTTCTTTCTGCCCAGGATAGAATGTGTCCTACCTCGCGCATGGCTGCCCTGCTGCGGGTACCCCCTGATGATTTATGTATGCCACCGCTGTGGCATTGTCCGATTGTATTCGGACAGGGCGGCCCGCCAAATGATGGTGAAAACGCCTCAGAGCCAGCCGAACAGCTCGGATCTCCAAAATATTGATTGGGAGGGTCGCTTCCTGCCGACACCAAGTCCCCTGAGCTGTATAGTGACGAAACACTGCTCCCCATCCGAGAAGGCTGGCGTCCGTTGTGACTATCAGCCAATGGACTGGAGGAAAATATCGCCCCTGGCGAAGAGTGATGTCCCTTGTCCACCACGAAAGCGTCTGTCTGACCTGCCGGGAAAGACGGCACTGAAAATTGAGCGAGTAAGGGCTCCCGTTCCATACTGCCAAGAGAGCATGCTGAAGGGAGCGGAGATGGAACTGGGCAAATGGAATGGCTTCGATCGCTGCCACCATCCTTCCTAGGACCCTCATACAAAACCGGATGGTGTGAGGTATTGGTTGGCGAAGGATCCGTACCTCCTGACGGAGAACTAGAGCCTTCTCCTGAGGAAGAGTTATCAACCCTTGAGCAGTGTTGAAAATCATTCCTAAAAAGGTGATCCTTTGAGATGGCACGGGAGACGATTTCTTTAGATTCACCAGCCACCCCAGGCGAGCAAGGGTGTCTAGCGTAATGCTGACACTCTTCTCGCAAGCCTGATAGGACGGACCCTTGATGAGAAGATCGTCCAAATATGGCAAAATGACTATCCCCCGGGAGTGCAGAATGGACACAACGGCAGCCATAACCTTTGTGAACACCCTGGGGGCTGTGGCTAGTCCGAACGGCAAGGCTGTGAACTGGAAGTGAAGGTTGCCGATGGCAAACCGAAGAAACCTCTGATGAGGAGGAAATATGGGGATGTGGAGATAGGCATCCTGAATGTCTATTGATGCTAGAAATTCCCCCTTTTCCATGGCTGCAATAACCGATCGGAGAGACTCCATTCGAAACCGTCGAATTCTGACAAATTGATTTAGTCGTTTTAGGTCCAAAATGGGTCTGACAGAGCCGTCCTTCTTGGGTACTATGAACAGATTGGAGTAAAACCCCTGACCCCTTTCGACCTCTGGAACAGGAACAATGACCCCGCTGCGCCGAAGAGATTCGACCGCCTTGAATAAGGCGTGAACACGGGATTCTTTTCTGGGAAGACGCGAAGGAAAAAATCGATTTGACGGACGATTGATGAATTCTATTTTGTACCCCGAGGAAACTAACTCCCTGACCCACTTGTCGTGAGTAATTGATAGCCAAGTGGGGCGAAACCAGAGTAAGCGGCCGCCTACTCTGGATAAATTGACCGGATTCTGCCTCCAGTCATTTATCCGAATATCTTTGGGATTTAGACCCTCTAGATCTTGGCTGTTGAGATCGCATTCTTCCCAAAGGGTTGGTCTTGTAGGAGACTTGGCGATCTCTGGCCTGATTAGGTCGACCTGAGCCGCTGGAGGTGGCTGGCGCGGCCCAACCTGGGTTACGAAAGGCCCTAAAGCGAGGCTGAAGCTGTCGGCGAAAAGGCTGTCTAATCCTCTGCTGAGGAAGGAAACTGCTTTTTCCTCCCGTCGCATCAGATATGAGCTGATCCAACTTCTCGCCAAATAATCGGCCGCTCTGATAGGGTAAGGACGTAAGTGATTTCTTTGAGGTTGAATCCGCTCGCCAAGTTCTCAACCACAAAGCTCTCCTGATAGCAATCGCATTAGCTGCAGCTAATGCCGCGCAATTTGCCGCATCCATAGAAGCGTTGAAATCTCCTGCAAGAGCTATCTGATTGGAGATTTCCGTTACCTCAGAAGGCACCTCTATACCGTGAAGGGCTCTATTTAGAGACTCCGACCAAGATATCATGGCCTTAGCAACCCAAGTCGCTGCAAAAGAAGGAGAGAGTGCAGAGCCTGATGCCTCAAACACTGAGCGGGCCAAACTTTCAACCAGACGATCCGTTGGATCCTTGATCGAGGAACCGTTAGGAAGGGAGAGAAGCGTTTTAGATGCTAAACGCGATACAGGAGGATCGACTGTAGGAGATTCTGCCCACACTTTCAGAAGTTCGGGAGCAAAAGGATATCTGGTATTAAGGGCCTTTTGTCCTGCAAAGCGCTTGTCCGGTTTTTCTCGGTGGCGCTGCACCAGCTCCTCAAACTCAGGATGAGCACCAAAAACCTTATGAGTTTGTCTGGCTCGTTTGAAAGACACCCTATGACCAGAGGCCAAGGTGGATTCATCCTCTATCCCCAGGGATTGATTGACAGCTTCAATCAGACTGTCAATTGTCTCCTGACAATACGGTGCCTCTAGATTGAGGGACCCTTCAGAATCAGAATCTGAATACTGATCACTTGCCTCCAAAGGAGAGGGAGAGCGAGAAACTGAGCTAAAGGATGCCGAGGCCCCGGACGGCATAGGCGACGCAGTATGGGTTCGCTTCCCATGCGTCTGCCTGGTAAGAGCACGGCCCCTGCAGGCCGGAGGTTCCTGAGGCGTAGTGAAGCCGGGTGAACCACTGTCCCTGCTCCTATCGGGAGCTTGAAGGGACTCGATTGCTCTGGTTAATGACGCCACAGATTGAGAAAGAGACAAGGCCCATTCCGGAGGACCTGACGCACTAGGCTCGGTTATAGGTAAGGACTCCTAAGCCCGTTCGGAGTCACAGGCTTCGCAGACCCGATTAGTCTGGGCGTGCGGAAAAGGGGATCTACAGGCTATGCATGCAGTATAAAACACCGTGTGGGTCTTAGCCCTTCTGGACATACTGGATCTGTCACAGATTTCCTCCTGTCAGAATAATTTGGATGTGGCGGTGCGGGTAGTAGCGGTGCGGAGCGCAGCAAAAAACGGAGCAACCAGGCTGGAGGTAGTAGCACTTACCCCAGTCCTGTTCCCCGAACGTCCTTTAATGATTTTTCACCTCACTTGCTGGACCGTGTGGCGTAAAAAGGAAGACGGAAGCTCCAGACTTCCAAAAAACGCGCTCCCCTTTCAGGGAGGCGTTCCTAAATAGCCGAGCCCTAGGGGGAGGGGTCGCGGGGCGCGGCCTAGCGCCAGCAGAAGCCGGGGACCCGATTTCCAGCCGCGGCCTAGCGCTGGCCGAAGCCGCGGCCTAAATTTTCGGCGGCGGCTGCTCGGGATCAGGGGGCGGGCCCGCCGGAAGTGCCGCTGCTGGGGGAGGAGCCCGAGAACGCGCTCCTCTAAACGCCGAATTACCCCTCGCGTTGCCTGACCCTCGGCAAAAGCCGGGGGCTAGATTTCCGCCCGCGGCCTAGCGCCGGCATGAAGCCGGGAGGTAAATTTTTGGCGGCGGCCGCCCCTGTGTCGGAGAGCAGGCCGCCGGATACGGGGGGAGGGGTATGGGGAACTCAGCCATGGACTTGCCCGCTTTTGCCTTGGAGCTGCTCCTGAAAACACCGGACCGCTTTCCCTTTGCTCCAACTCTTCCACGACCGACGATCCTGGATTAAAGGTGGGTTCCCAGCCGTGATCCACTGGAGCATATGTAGGCTTTTCTCCCAAAAAAGGTCCCAGCGTCTCTCAGCCGCAGTGGTTAGAGAGGGGCTTCCCAGAAAAAAAAAAGGGGGTGAGGATGGTGCAGGCACCCTAACTCCATCACCCCTTCAGGGGGTGAGGAGAGGGACCATCCGCCTCCTTGCCTTGGTGGTGCAGTGGGGGCCGCACGGACTATTTTCTGCCTCTGTACAGCCTAGGGTTTCAATACCTTAGGGTGGTCAGGGCTGAGTCCGGCATTCGTGTCCCACGTCGCGGGAGAGGATACGTGGAGGCTTTACTCCACGTGCTCGCCCGTTGGTGGTTTGGGGAGATCGGACCCCTTCAAAAGGGTCCGTCGCCCCTGTCAAATCTTCGTGGGAAAATAGAGAGAAAAAAAAAACAAAAACTGGGTTTGCCTGCGGCCAGTGCTGAGGTGTATACGGCGGAGGAGGAGCTAACCTTTTTTTATGTTTACTTAGTGTCAGCCTCCTAGTGGCAGTAGCATACACCCACAGTCCTGTGTCCCCCAATGAGACGAAGGAGAAATATGATTTTTTTTCTTCACGGCTCTACATTACAAACTTGCGTGAAGCACTTGAGGGTTCAAAGTGCTCACCACACATCTAGATAAGTTCCTTAGGGGGTCTAGTTTCCAAAATGGGGTCACATGTGGGGGGTTTCCACTGTTTAGGCACATCAGGGGCCCTCCAAACGCGACATGGCGTCCGTTCGCAATTCCAGCCAATTTTGGTTTGGAAAAGTCAAACGGCGCTCCTTCCCTTTCAAGCCCTGCCGTGCGCCCAAACAGTGGTTCCCCCCCACATATGGGGTATCAGCGTACTCAGGATAAGTTGGACAACAACTTTTGTGGTTCAATTTCTCTCTTACCCTTGGGAAAATAAAAATTTGGGACTAAAACATCATGCTTGTGGAAAAAATATGATTTTTTTTCTTCACGGCTCTACATTACAAACTTGCGTGAAGCACTTGAGGGTTCAAACTACTCACCACACATCTAGATAAGTTCCTTAGGGGGTCTAGTTTCCAAAATGGGGTCACATGTGGGGGTTTCCACTGTTTAGGCACATCGGGGCCTCTCCAAACGCGACATGGCGTCCGTTCTCAATTCCAGCCAATTTTGGTTTGGAAAAGTCAAACTGCGCTCCTTCCATTCCGAGCTCTGCCGTGTGCCCAAACAGTGGTTTTCCCTCACATATGGGGTATCGGCGTACTCAGGAGAAATTGCACAACAACTTTATCAGTCCTTTTTCTCCTTTTTCCCTTGTGAAAATAAAAAAAATGTTTGTAAAAGATCATTTTTGTGACTAAAAAGTAAAATGTTAATTTTTTCCTTCCATGTTGCTTCAGCTCCTGAAGGGTTAATAAACTTCTTGAATGTGGTTTTGAGTACCTTGAGGGGTGTAGTTTTTAGAATGGTGTCACTTTTGGGTATTTTCTGCTATATAGACCCCTCAAAGTGACTTCAAATATGAGGTGGTCCCGAAAAAAAATGGCTTTGTAAATTTTGTTGTAAAAATGAAAAATCGCTGGTCAACTTTTAACCCTTATAATTTCCTAACAAAAAAAAATTTTGTTTCCAAAATTGTGCTGATGTAAAGTAGACATGTGGGAAATGTTATTTATTAACTATTTTGTGTGACATATTTCTCTGTTTTAAGGGAATAAAAATTCAAAGTTTGAAAATTGCAAAATTTTCAAAATTTTTGCCATATTTGCGTTTTTTTCATAAATAAATGCAAGTTATATGGAAGAAATTTTACCACTATCATGAAGTACAATATGTCACGAGAAAACAATCTCAGAATCGCGAAGATCCGTTGAAGCGTTCCAGAGTTATAACCTCATAAAGAGACAGTGGTCAGAATTGTAAAAATTGGCCCGGTCATTAACGTGCAAACCACCCTTGGGGGTGAAGGGGTTAAGGACACTGCTCTCTCCTGGTTCTCTTCCTATCTTTCTGACCGCTCCTTCAGTGTTTTGTTCTCTGGCTCCACGTCATCTCCTCTTCCTCTCACTGTCGGTGTACCCCAGGGCTCAGTCCTTGGCCCCCTTCTCTTCTCTCTCTACACGGCCCCAGTTGGACAGACCATCAGCAGATTTGGCTTTCAGTACCATCTTTATGCTGATGACACACAACTATACACGTCATCCCCCGACCTTACCCCCGCTGTACTACAGAACACCACCGACTGTCTGTCCGCAGTCTCCAACATCATGTCCGCTCTCTATCTGAAACTTAACCTCTCCAAGACTGAACTCCTTCTGCTCCCGCCGTCTACTAACCTCCCTAAATCTGACATTTCCCTCTCCGTGGGCGGCACCATAATAACACTCCGGCAGCAGGCTCGCTGTCTGGGTGTTATGTTTGACACCAATCTCTCCTTCACCTCCCATATACAATCTCTTGCCCGCTCTTGCCGCCTACACCTAAAGAACATCTCTAGAATCCGCCCTTTTCTCACCATGGAAACAACAAAAACCCTCACTGTAGCATTGATCCACTCCCGCCTGGACTACTGCAACGCTCTATTACTTGGCCTCCCCATTACTCGACTATCCCCTCTCCAGTCCATCCTTAATGCAGCAGCCAGGGTAATCCATCTGGCTAATCGGTACTCGGACGCGTCCGCTCTTCGCCAGTCCTTACACTGGCTGCCCATTCATTATAGGATCCAATTTATACTGCGGCCCCCCTAGATCTCCTCATCTCCATCACCTACCCGTCCTCTCCACAGTGCGGCCCCCCTACATCTCCTTATCTCCATCACCTACCCGTCCTCTCCACAGTGCGGCCCCCCACACCTCCTCCCTCATTCTATCACTCTGCCCGTCCTCTCCACAGTGCAGCACCCCCTACAGCTCCTCCCTCATTTCTATCTATCACCTGCCCGTCCTCTCCACAGTGCAGCACCCCCTACATCTCCTCCCTCATTTCTATCTATCACCCTGCCCGTCCTCTCCACAGTGCAGCACCCCCCTAGATCTCCTCCCTCATTTCTATCTATCACCTACCCGTCCTCTCCACAGTGCAGCACCCCCTACATCTCCTCATCTCTATCACCCTGCCCGTCCTCTCCACAGTGCGGCCCCCCACACCTCCTCCCTCATTTCTGTCTATCACCTGCCCGTCCTCTCCACAGTGCAGCACCCCCCTACATCTCCTCCCTCATTTCTATCTATCACCTACCCGTCCTCTCCACAGTGCAGCACCCCCCTACATCTCCTCCCTCATTTCTATCTATCACCTACCCGTCCTCTCCACAGTGCAGCCCCCCTACATCTCTTCCCTCATTTCTATCTATCACCTGCCCGTCCTCTCCACAGTGCAGCCCCCCCTACATCTCCTCCCTCATTTCTATCTATCACCTACCCGTCCTCTCCACAGTGCAGCACCCCCTACATCTCCTCATCTCTATCACCCTGCCCGTCCTCTCCACAGTGCGGCCCCCCACACCTCCTCCCTCATTTCTGTCTATCACCTGCCCGTCCTCTCCACAGTGCAGCACCCCCCTACATCTCCTCCCTCATTTCTATCTATCGGCCTAACCGACTGCTGCGCTCTGCAAACGACTTTCGACTAACCTCTGCACTAATCCGTACCTCCCACTCCCGACTCCAAGACTTCTCCCGCGCTGCATCAATCCTCTGGAATTGCTCTACCCCAAGAAATTAGGACTATCTACAATTTGCATGGTTTCAGGCGCTCCCTCAAAACACATTTGTTCAGAGCGGCCTATCACATTCACCAATCAAAGTCGTTCTATGTTTAAGTGTGTGTGTGTGTAGCCCATTCACTATCTCCATCCATCCCTCACTCCCTCAAGATGGCTGGACCATCATTGTAAATGCACCATTGTATATACACACCTGTACTTTGTATCTCCCCCACCTCATTGTAGATTGTAAGCTCTCACGAGCAGGGGCGGCTGATTTTTTTTTTAATTATTGTATTGTTAACGTTGTTACTTATGACTTGTGTTCTGAAACTGTTAAACTGTAAAGCGCTGCGGAATATGATGGCGCTATATAAATAAAGATTATTATTATTATTATTCCAGCACATTACTGTCACAAGAACTGCACGCTCATCGCCTGAAATCCTCTGTGCTGCTGAGGACCCTGCACCTTTCATTATGTGACCCGCAGACTATTCTCCTGAAATCCTCTGTGCTGCTGAGGACCCTGCACCTTTCATTATGTGACCCGCAGACTATTCTCCTGAAATCCTCTGTGCTGCTGAGGACCCTGCACCTTTCATTATGTGACCCGCAGACTATTATCCTGAAATCCTCTGTGCTGCTGAGGACCCTGCACCTTTCATTATGTGACCCGCAGACTATTCTACTGAAATCCTCTGTGCTGCTGAGGACCCTGCACCTTTCATTATGTGACCCGCAGACTATTCTCCTGAAATCCTCTGTGCTGCTGAGGACCCTGCACCTTTCATTATGTGACCTGCAGACTATTATCCTGAAATCCTCTGTGCTGCTGAGGACCCTGCACCTTTCATTATGTGACCCGCAGACTATTCTCCTGAAATCCTCTGTGCTGCTGAGGACCCTGCACCTTTCATTATGTGACCCGCAGACTATTCTACTGAAATCCTCTGTGCTGCTGAGGACCCTGCACCTTTCATTATGTGACCCGCAGACTATTCTCCTGAAATCCTCTGTGCTGCTGAGGACCCTGCACCTTTCATTATGTGACCCGCAGACTATTATCCTGAAATCCTCTGTGCTGCTGAGGACCCTGCACCTTTCATTATGTGACCCGCAGACTATTATCCTGAAATCCTCTGTGCTGCTGAGGACCCTGCACCTTTCATTATGTGACCCGCAGACTATTATCCTGAAATCCTCTGTGCTGCTGAGGACCCTGCACCTTTCATTATGTGACCTGCAGACTATTCTTCTGAAATCCTCTGTGCTGCTGAGGACCCTGCACCTTTCATTATGTGACCCGCAGACTATTCTTCTGAAATCCTCTGTGCTGCTGAGGACCCTGCACCTTTCATTATGTGACCCGCAGACTATTCTCCTGAAATCCTCTGTGCTGCTGAGGACCCTGCACCATTCATTATGTGACCCGCAGACTATTCTCCTGAAATCCTCTGTGCTGCTGAGGACCCTGCACCTTTCATTATGTGACCCGCAGACTATTCTTCTGAAATCCTCTGTGCTGCTGAGGACCCTGCACCTTTCATTATGTGACCCGCAGACTATTCTTCTGAAATCCTCTGTGCTGCTGAGGACCCTGCACCTTTCATTATGTGACCCGCAGACTATTCTTCTGAAATCCTCTGTGCTGCTGAGGACCCTGCACCTTTCATTAGTCTGTGACCCGCAGACTTTCTCCTGAAATCCTCTGTGCTGCTGAGGACCCTGCACCTTTCATTAGTCTGTGACCCGCAGACTTTCTCCTGAAATCCTCTGTGCTGCTGAGGACCCTGCACCTTTCATTAGTCTGTGACCCGCAGACTATTCTCCTGAAATCCTCTGTGCTGCTTCAGTGTGTGTATATATATATATATATATATATATATATATATATATATATATATATATATATATATATATATATATATATATATATATACACATTGTGTGACCGCTCCACTGCAGCAGTCCATACTGCAGGGGACACACAATGCATCGGGCATTATGGCTACAATGATAGCCCCTCCTGTAACCGGACCACCGCCGGTCGCTCACCTGTAGGGATATCCTGTTGTAAGGAGTCCAGGAAGTCGATGGCGGGGTCCTGGTCGGCTTTCTCCAGCAGAGACATCTTTTTGGGAATCAGTGTCGGGGTGAAGTGGAAGAAGGAGCTCAGTTTTTTTGCTTCGCTAACTGTAAGACCTGGAGGGGCAAGAACACCAAATCAGAGGTCGTGACCCCATAGCAGGTACAGTTGAGAGGGGGATGGAGGGCACCACTAGATAATATCGATAAGTGGGTTCAACCTGGACATGCAAAAAGACATATCAAAAGGGGAAAGAGAAAAAGATCGTGCCCACAAATGCTGGAGTTATTTCACTCTCACACTAGGACGTCGTCCTCCTGCCCATACGGTGCAGTGTATATTCTGCCGGGCCCTGGTTGTATTCGCTTTGTGCTTTCGGGAACCTTGTGTGCTCTGTCGCCTCCACATTAAGGCGTGACTAATACAGGGGTCTCCATTTGTTTTTAGTTTTTGTCTTTTGTGCACCTTGATGTTGTCCATAAAGCACAATCCTTTGATATATAGAATCTTTGCTGTTCCCGTTTGTGGACACGATCTTTTTCTCTTTCCCCTTTTGACACCCACAGCAGGTACAGGTCACGTCTATGAAGGAGGGTGAAGAAATATTCAGACCCTCAGGGCAGTCACTGGGGAACGTGACAACGGGAAGAGCACGAGGCGGCAAATATGTCTGCAATATTATACCAAGTGTAAAACAAGAAAACCTTATACTCCGCTCCCAGGAACAGAAATCCTGCAGAACCCGGGAGCAGAGCGGGACGGCAGAGGACTCCGCGCCACAACGTGCCAGCATGAAACGTTATACTCCGATCCCAGGAACAATCACTGTAAGGAAATCCTGCAGAACCCGGGAGCAGAGCGGGACGGCAGAGGACTCCGCGCCACAACGCGCCAGCATGAAACGTTATACTCCGATCCCAGGAACAATCACTGTAAGGAAATCCTGCAGAGCGGGACGACAGAGGACTCCGCGCCACAACGTGCCAGCATGAAACATTATACTCCGATCCCAGGAACAATCACTGTAAGGAAATCCTGCAGAACCCGGGAGCAGAGCGGGACGGCAGAGGACTCCGCGCCACAACGCGCCAGCATGAAACGTTATACTCCGCTCCCAGGAACAATCACTGTAAGGAAATCCTGCAGAACCCGGGAGCAGAGCGGGACAACAGAGGACTCCGCGCCACAACGTGCCAGCGTGAAACGTTATACTCCGCTCCCAGGAACAGAAATCCTGCAGAACCCGGGAGCAGAGCGGGACGGCAGAGGACTCCGCGCCACAACGCGCCAGCGTGAAACGTCATACTCCGCTCCCAGGAACAATCACTGTAAGGAAATCCTTCAGAGCGGGACGGCAGAGGACTCCGCGCCACAACGCGCCAGCATGAAACGTTATACTCCGCTCCCAGGAACAATCACTGTAAGGAAATCCTGCAGAACCCCGGAGTAGAGCAGGACGGCAAAGGACTCCGCGCCAGCATGAAACGTTATACTCCGCTCCCAGGAACAATCACTGTAAGGAAATCCTGCAGAACCTGGGATAAGAGCGGGACGGCAGAGGACTCCGCGCCACAACGTGCCAGCATGAAACGTTATACTCCGCTCCCAGGAACAATCACTGTAAGGAAATCCTGCAGAACCCGGGAGCAGAGCAGGACGGCAGATGACTCCGCGCCACAACGCGCCAGCATGAAACGTTATACTCCGCTCCCAGGAACAATCACTGTAAGGAAATCCTGCAGAACCCGAGAGCAGAGCAGGATGGCAGAGGACTCCGCGCCACAACGCGCCAGCGTGAAACGTTATACTCCGCTCCCAGGAACAATCACTGTAAGGAAATCCTGCAGAACCAGGGAGCAGAGCAGGACGGCAGAGGACTCCGCGCCAGCATGAAACGTTATACTCTGCTCCCAGGAACAATCACTGTAAGGAAATCCTGCAGAACCCGGGAGCAGAGCAGGACGGCAGAGGACTCCGCGCCACAACGCGCCAGCATGAAACGTTACACTCCGCTCCCAGGAACAATCACTGTAAGGAAATCCTGCAGAACCCGGGAGCAGAGCAGGACGGCAGAGGACTCCGCGCCACAGCGCGCCAGCGTGAAACGTTACACTCCGCTCCCAGGAACAATCACTGTAAGGAAATCCTGCAGAACCCAGGAGCAGAGCGGGACGGCAGAGAACTCCGCGCCACAACGCGCCAGCGTGAAACGTTTCGGGGACGGGCCCATTCCTCGGATATCTGGGGCCGATCTCGCCCGTGCACTCCGACCGATGAGGGTCCTCCTGATAACGAGCACTGCTGTGTGGAGCGGGACCCCCGGCACCGACCTGTACAAGAGACAATCGGTGCGATGCTCTGCAGAATGTCATGTGACAGCCCCTGGACACGAGGGGCCACCGGCCCCATGAGGCGCTGCACCCCCTAGTCAGCAGCTGGACTCTGCTTTACCTCGGAAGCTGTGGTTTAGGTGGACCTGTCCCACTGGGCTCTTGGTGAACGCCCCCCGGGGGGCCACAGCCGTCTCTAGATCGATCAGGGCGATTGTGCCGATCAGACGAGACTCCTCCTTAATGTGATTCTGGCAAAAGAAAACAGCAAAACACATCACAAACGTCTCCGCCAGATGCCCCGAGATCCAGGACACCCCGAAAATGCACAATTACCGTCACCTCCTCCTCGTACTCCTCAGCCCCTCCCTCGCCTTCCTGCAGACTGTGAGCTCATACTCATGGGCGGGGTCTCCAATGAAACGCCCCTTAATGAGCCGTGCCTCTCTGATGACGTCATCTGTGGGCGGGGAAAGAAGGCACCAATCCAGACAATTCAGGCTGCAAGGAAAGGGGCGACACATCAGATCAGCACCAAAAAGACTGCGCACCCCCAATCTGTGCCCCCCACACGTATCCGTGACTACAGGGCAATGCGGGGGGATTATACACAGTATACTGGAGGACCCCCATGTGTCCTATATGCCCTTGGTCTGGGGGGCCCTCAGTATCGGGGCCCCCCATCTCTCCTCAGTATCGGGGCCCCCATCTCTCCTCAGTATCGGGGTCTCAGTATCGGGGCCCCCACCTCCTCAGTATCAGGGTCTCCTCAGTATTGGGGCCCCCCACCTCCTCAGTATCGGGGTCTCCTCAGTATCGGGGCCCCACCTCTCCTCAGTATCGGGGCCCCCCACCTCCTCAGTATCGGGGCCCCCACCTCCTCAGTATCGGGGCCCCCACCTCCTCAGTATCGGGGCCCCCACCTCCTCAGTATCGGGGTCTCCTCAGTAACTCGGCCCCCACCTCTCCTCAGTATCGGGGGCCCCCCCACCTCTCCTCAGTATCGGGGTCTCCTCAGTATCTGGGCCCCCTCCTCAGTTTCGGGCCCCAACCTCCTCAGTATCGGGGTCTCCACCTCTCCTCAGTATCTGGGCCCCCACCTCTCCTCAGTATCTGGGCCCCCACCTATCATCAGTATCTGGGCCCCCACCTCTCCTTAGTATCGGGGCCCCCACCTCTCCTCAGTATCGGGGTCTCCTCAGTATCGGGACCCCAACTCTCCTCAGTATCGGGGCCCCCACCTCTCAGTATCTGGGCCCCACCCCCTCAGTTTCGGGGTCTCCTCAGTATCGGGGTCTCCTCAGTATCGGGGTCTCCTCAGTAACTCGGCCCCCACCTCTCCTCAGTATCGGGGCCCCCCACCTCTCCTCAGTATCTGGGCCCCCTCCTTAGTTTCGGGCCCCAACCTCCTCAGTATCGGGTCTCAGTATCTGGGCCCCCACCTCTCCTCAGTATCTGGGCCCCCACCTCTCCTCAGTATCTGGGCCCCCACCTCTCCTTAGTATCGGGGCCCCCACCTCTCCTCAGTATCGGGGTCTCCTCAGTATCGGGGCCCCCACCTCTCCTCAGTATCGGGGCCCCCACCTCTCCTCAGTATCGGGGCCCCCACCTCTCCTCAGTATCGGGGCCCCCACCTCTCCTCAGTATCGGGGCCCCCACCTCTCAGTATCTGAGCCCCCACCTCCTCAGTTTCGGGGTCTCCTCAGTATCGGGGTCTCCTCAGTATCTGGACCCCCACCTCCTCAGTTTCGGGGTCTCCTCAGTATCGGGGCTCCCACCTCCTCAGTTTCGGGGTCTCCTCAGTATCGGGGCCCCCACCTCCTCAGTTTCGAGGTCTCCTCAGTATCGGGGGCCCCCCACCTCCTCAGTTTCGGGGTCTCCTCAGTATCGGGGGCCCCCCCACCTCTCCTCAGAATCGGGGCCCCCACCTCTCCTCAGTTTCGGGGTCTTCTCAGTATCAGGGCCCCCACCTCTCCTCAGTATCTGGGCCCCCACCTCTCCTCAGTTTCGGGGTCTCCTCAGTACCGGGGCCCCCACCTCTCCTCAGTATCGGGCCCCCACCTCTCCTCAGTATCGGGGCCCCCACCTCTCCTCAGTATCGGGGTCTCCTCAGTATCGAGGTCTCAGTATCTGGGCCCCCACCTCTCCTCAGTATCGGGACCCCCACCTCTCCTCAGTATCAGGGTCTCCTCAGTATCGGGGCCCCCACCTCTCCTCAGTATCGGGACCCCCACCTCTCCTCAGTATCTGGGCCCCCACCTCTCCTCAGTATCGGGGCCCCCACCTCTCCTCAGTATCGGGGTCTCCTCAGTTTCAGGGTCTCCTCAGTTTCGGGGTCTCCTCAGTATCGGGGACTCCTCAGTTCGGGGTCTCCTCAGTATTGGGGTCTCCTCAGTATTGGGGTCTCCTCAGTATCTGGGCCCCCACCTCTCCTCAGTATCGGGGTCTCCTCAGTATCTGGGCCCCCACCTCTCCTCAGTATCGGGGTCTCCTCAGTATCGGGGCCCCCACCTCTCCTCAGTATCGGGACCCCCACCTCTCCAGTATCGGGGCCCCCACCTCTCCTCAGTATCGGGGCCCCCACCTCAGTTTCGGGCCCCAACCTCCTCAGTATCGGGGTCTCAGTATCTGGGCCCCCACCTCTCCTCAGTATCTGGGCCCCCACCTCTCCTCAGTATCTGGGCCCCCACCTCTCCTTAGTATCGGGGCCCCCACCTCTCCTCAGTATCGGGGTCTCCTCAGTATCGGGGCCCCCACTCTCCTCAGTATCGGGGTCTCCTCAGTATCGGGGCCCCCACCTCTCCTCAGTATCGGGGCCCCCACCTCTCCTCAGTATCGGGGCCCCCACCTCTCCTCAGTATCGGGGCCCCCACCTCTCCTCAGTATCGGGGCCCCCACCTCTCAGTATCTGAGCCCCCACCTCCTCAGTTTCGGGGTCTCCTCAGTATCGGGGTCTCCTCAGTATCTGGACCCCCACCTCCTCAGTTTCGGGGTCTCCTCAGTATCGGGGCTCCCACCTCCTCAGTTTCGGGGTCTCCTCAGTATCGGGGCCCCCACCTCCTCAGTTTCGAGGTCTCCTCAGTATCGGGGGCCCCCCCACCTCCTCAGTTTCGGGGTCTCCTCAGTATCGGGGCCCCCCACCTCTCCTCAGAATCGGGGCCCCACCTCTCCTCAGTTTCGGGGTCTTCTCAGTATCGGGCCCCCACCTCTCCTCAGTATCTGGGCCCCCACTCTCTCAGTTTCGGGGTCTCCTCAGTACGGGGCCCCCACCTCTCCTCAGTATCGGGCCCCCACTCTCTCGTACGGGCCCCCTCTCTCAGTATCGGGTCTCCTCAGTACGAGTCTCAGTATCTGGGCCCCCACCTTCCTCAGTATCGGGACCCCCACCTCCCTCAGTATCAGGGTCTCCTCAGTATCGGGGCCCCCACCTCTCCTCAGTATCGGGACCCCACCTCTCCTCGTATCTGGGCCCCCACTCTCCTCAGTATCGGGGCCCCCACCTTCCTCAGTTCGGGGTCTCCTCAGTTTCAGGGTCTCCTCAGTTTCGGGGTCTCCTCAGTATCGGGGACTCCTCAGTTCGGGGTCTCCTCAGTATTGGGGTCTCCTCAGTATTGGGGTCTCCTCAGTATCTGGGCCCCACCTCTCCTCAGTATCGGGGTCTCCTCAGTATCTGGGCCCCCACCTCTCCTCAGTATCGGGGTCTCCTCAGTATCGGGGCCCCCACCTCTCCTCAGTATCGGGACCCCCACCTCTCCAGTATCGGGGCCCCACCTCTCCTCATATCGGGGCCCCCACCTCAGTTTCGGGCCCCAACCTCCTCAGTATCGGGTCTCAGTATCGGGCCCCACCTCTCCTCAGTATCTGGGCCCCCACCTCTCCTCAGTATCTGGGCCCCACCTCTCCTTAGTATCGGGGCCCCACCTCTCCTCAGTATCGGGGTCTCCTCAGTATCGGGCCCCCACCTCTCCTCAGTATCGGGCCCCACCTCTCCTCAGTATCGAGGCCCCCACCTCTCCTCAGTATCGGGGCCCCACCTCTCCTCAGTATCGGGGCCCCACCTCTCCTCAGTATCGGGCCCCACCTCTCAGTATCTGAGCCCCACCTCCTCAGTTTCGGGGTCTCCTCAGTATCGGGGTCTCCTCAGTATCTGGACCCCCACTCTCCTCAGTTTCGGGGTCTCCTCATGTATCGGGGCTCCCACCTCCTCAGTTTCGGGGTCTCCTCAGTATCGGGCCCCACCTCCTCAGTTTCGGGTCTCCTCAGTATCGGGCCCCCCACCTCTCCTCAGATCGGGGCCCCACCTCTCCTCAGTTTCGGGTCTCCTCAGTATCGGGGCCCCCACTCTCCTCAGTATCTGGGCCCCACCTCTCCTCAGTTTCGGGGTCTCCTCAGTACCGGGGCCCCACCTCTCCTCAGTATCGGGCCCCCACCTTCTCAGTATCGGGGGGGCCCCCACCTCTCCTCAGTATCGGGGTCTCCTCAGTATGGGGTCTCCTCAGTATCTGGCCCCACCTCTCCTCAGTATCGGGCCCCCACCTCTCTCAGTATCAGGGTCTCCTCAGTATCGGGGCCCCACCTCTCCTCAGTATCGGGACCCCCACCTCTCCTCAGTATCTGGGCCCCACCTCTCCTCAGTATCGGGGCCCCACTCTCCTCAGTATCGGGGCCCCCACCTCTCCTCAGTATCGGGTCTCCTCAGTTCGGGTCTCCTCAGTATCGGGGTCTCCTCAGTATTGGGGTCTCCTCAGAATCGGGCCCCCACCTCTCCTCCGTTTCGGGTCTCTCAGTATCAGGGCCCCCACCTCTCCTCAGTATCGGGCCCCCACCTCTCCTCAGTTCGGGGTCTCCTCAGTACGGGGCCCCCACCTCTCCTCAGTATCGGGCCCCCACCTCTCCTCAGTATCGGGGCCCCATCTCCTCAGTATCGGGGTCTCCTCAGTATCGGGTCTCAGTATCTGGGCCCCACCTCTCCTCAGTATCGGGGCCCCCACCTCTCCTCAGTATCGGGTCTCCTCAGTATCGGGGCCCCCACCTCTCCTCAGTATCGGGCCCCACCTCTCCTCAGTATCGGGCCCCCACCTCTCCTCAGTATCGGGGCCCCCACTCTCCTCAGTATCGGGGCCCCCTCTCAGTTTCGGGTCTCCTCAGTATCGGTCTCCTCAGTATTCGGGCCCCACTCCTCAGTATCGGGTCTCCTCAGTATCGGGGCCCCACCTCCTCAGTTCGGGTCTCCTCAGTATCGGGGCCCCCACCTCCTCAGTTTCGGGTCTCCTCAGTATCGGGCCCCCACCTCCTCAGTTCGGGGTCTCCTCAGTATCGGGGCCCCCCACCTTCCTCAGAATCGGGGCCCCCACTCTCCTCAGTTTCGGGGCTCTCTCAGTATCGGGGCCCCCACCTCCTCAGTATCGGGCCCCCACCTCCTCAGTTCGGGGTCTCCTCAGTACGGGCCCCACCTCCTCAGTTTCGTCCTCAGTATCGGGCTCCCTCTCAGTTTCGGGGTCTCCTCAGTATCGGGGCCTCCTCTAGTTTCGGGGTTCTCAGTATCGGGCCCCCACCTCTCCTCAGATCGGGGCCCCCACCTCTCCTCAGTTCGGGTCTCCTCAGTATCGGGGCCCCCACCTCTCCTCAGTATCGGGCCCCACCTCTCCTCAGTATCGGGCCCCCACCTCTCCTCAGTATCGGGGCCCCCACCTCTCCTCAGTATCGGGGCCCCACTCTCCTCAGTATCGGGGTCTCCTCAGTTTCGGGGTCTCCTCAGTATCGGGACTCCTCAGTTCGGGGTCTCCTCAGTATTGGGTCTCCTCAGTATTGGGCCTCCTCAGTATCTGGGCCCCCACCTCTCCTCAGTATCGGGGTCTCCTCAGTATCTGGGCCCCCACCTCTCCTCAGTATCGGGTCTCCTCAGTATCGGGGCCCCCACCTCTCCTCAGTATCGGGACCCCCACCTCTCCAGTATCGGGGCCCCCACCTCTCCTCAGTATCGGGGCCCCCACCTCAGTTTCGGGCCCCAACCTCCTCAGTATCGGGGTCTCAGTATCGGGCCCCCACCTCTCCTCAGTATCTGGGCCCCCACCTCTCCTCAGTATCTGGGCCCCACCTCTCCTTAGTATCGGGGCCCCCACCTCTCCTCAGTATCGGGGTCTCCTCAGTATCGGGGCCCCACCTCTCCTCAGTATCAGGGGCCCCCACCTCTCCTCAGTATCGGGCCCCCACCTCTCCTCAGTATCGGGGCCCCCACCTCTCCTCAGTATCGGGGCCCCACCTCTCCTCAGTATCGGGCCCCACTCTCAGTATCTGAGCCCCCACCTCCTCAGTTTCGGGGTCTCCTCAGTATCGGGGTCTCCTCAGTATCTGGACCCCACCTCCTCAGTTTCGGGGTCTCCTCAGTATTTTGGGGTCCCCCGTTTCTCAGTTTCGGGGTCTCCTCAGTATCAGGGCCCCACCTCCTCAGTTTCGGGGTCTCCTCAGTATCGGGGCCCCCCCACCTCTCCTCAGAATCGGGGCCCCCACCTCTCCTCAGTTTCGGGGTCTCCTCAGTATCGGGGCCCCCACCTCTCCTCAGTATCGGGGCCCCCACCTCTCCTCAGTTCGAGGTCTCTCAGAGGGGCCCACTCTCTCAGTATCGGGCCCCCCACCTCTCCTCAGTATCGGGGCCCCACTCTCCTCAGTATCTGGGCCCCACCTCTCCTCAGTTTCGGGGTCTCCTCAGTATCTGGGCCCCCCCTCTCCTCAGTATCGGGCCCCCACCTCCTCATTTCGGGTTCTCCTCAGTATCGGGGCTCCCCTCCTCAGTTTCGGGTCTCCTTAGTATCGGGGCCCCCACCTCTCCTCAGAATCGGGCCCCACCTCTCTCAGTATCGGGGCCCCACCTCTCAGTATCGGGCTCCCCCCACTTCCTCAGTATCGGGGCTCCTCAGTATCTCGGCCCCCCACTTCCTCAGTATCGGGGCCCCCCCCTCTCCTCAGTATCGGGGTCTCCTCAGTTCGGGCCCCTCACCTCCTCAGTATTCGGGTCTCTCCTCAGTATCGGGGCCCCCACCTCTCCTCAGTATCCGGGCCCCCACCTCTCCTCAGCATCGGGGTCTCCTCAGTATCGGGGCCCCCACCTCTCCTCAGTATCGGGGCCCCCACCTCTCCTCAGTATCGGGCCCCCACTCTCCATTCCTCAGTATCGGGGCCCCCACCTCTCCTCAGTATCGGGGCCCCACTCTCTATCGGCCTCAGTAATCGGGGCCCCCACCTCTCCTCAGTATCGGGGCCCCCACCTCTCCTCAGTATCGGGTCTCCTCAGTATCGGGGCCCCCACCTCTCCTCAGTCCCCCACCTCTCCTCAGTATCGGGGTCTCCTTTGTATCTGGGCCCCCACCTCTCCTCAGTTTCGTGGTCTCCTCAGTATCTGGGCCCCCACCTCTCCTCAGTTTCGGGGTCTCCTCAGTATCTGGGCCCCCACCTCTCCTCAGTTTCGGGGTCTCCTCAGTATCTGGGCCCCCACCTCTCCTCAGTATCGGGGTCTCCTCAGTTCGGGGCCCCCACCTCTCCTCAGTATCTGGGGCCCCCTACTCTTCCTCAGTATTCGGGCCCTCTCCTCAGTTTCGGGGTCTCCTCAGTATCTGGGCCCCCATCCTCTCCTCAGTATCGGGGTCTCCTTCGTATCTGGGCCCCCCTCCATCGGTCTCCTCAGTATCGGGGCCCCACCTCTCCTCAGTTCGGGGTCTCCTCAGTATCTGGGCCCCACCTCTCCTCAGTTTCGGGGTCTCCTCAGTATCTGGGCCCCCACCTCTCCTCAGTATCGGGGTCTCCTCAGTTTCAGGGTCTCCTCAGTATCTGGGCCCCCTATCTCTCCTCAGTAATCTGGGCCCCCACCTCTCCTCAGTTTCGGGGTCTCCTCAGTATCGGGGCCCCCATCTCTCCTCAGTATCGGGGCTCCTCCTCAGTATCTGGGCCCCCACTCTCCTCAGTATCGGGGCCTTCAAAAAAAAAAAAAAAAAAAAAAAAAAAAAAAAAAAAAAAAGTATCGGGGTCTCCTTTGTATCTGGGCCCCCACCTCTCCTCAGTTTCGGGGTCTCCTCAGTATCTGGGCCCCCACCTCTCCTCAGTATCGGGGTCTCCTCAGTTTCAGGGGTCTCCTCAGTATCTGGGCCCCCTATCTCTCCTCAGTATCTGGGCCCCCACCTCTCCTCAGTATCGGGGTCTCCTCAGTACGGGCCCTATCTCCTCAGTATCGGGGCCCCCATCTCTCCTCAGTATCGGGGCCTTCACCTCTCCTCAGTATCGGGGTCTCCTCAGTATCTGGGCCCCATATCTCTCCTCAGTATCGGGGCCCTCACCTCTCCTCAGTATCGGGGTCTCCTCAGTATCGGGGCCCCCATCTCTCCTCAGTATTGGGGCCTTCACCTCTCCTCAGTATCGGGGTCTCCTCAGTATCGGGGCTCTCCTCAGTTTCGGGGTCTCCTCAGTTTTGGGTCTCCTCAGTATCTGGGCCCCCACCTCTCCTCAGTATCGGGGTCTCCTCAGTTTCGGGTCCCCCACCTCTCCTCAGTATCGGGGTCTCCTCAGTTTCGGGGTCTCCTCAGTATCTGGGCCCCCACCTCTCCTCAGTATCGGGGTCTCCTCAGTATCGGGGTCTCCTCAGTATCGGATGTCTCCTCAGTATCGGAGTTCTCCTCAGTATCGGGGCCCCACCACTCTCCTCAGTATCGGGGCCCCTACCTCTCCTCAGTTTCTGGGCCCCCACCTCTCCTCAGTATCGGGTCTCCTCAGTTTCGGGTCTCCTCAGTATCTGGGGCCCCCACCTCTCCTCAGTATCGGGGTCTCCTCAGTTCGGGCCCCCACCTCTCCTCAGTATTGGGCCCCACCTCTTCTCAGTATCGGGGTCTCCTCAGTTTCGGGGTCTCCTCAGTATCTGGGCCCCCACCTCTCCTCAGTATCGGGGTCTCCTTTGTATCTGGGCCCCCACCTCTCCTCAGTTTCGTGGTCTCCTCAGTATCTGGGCCCCCACCTCTCCTCAGTTTCGGGGTCTCCTCAGTATCTGGGCCCCCACCTCTCCTCAGTTTCGGGGTCTCCTCAGTATCTGGGCCCCCACCTCTCCTCAGTATCGGGTCTCCTCAGTTCGGGTCTACCTTCAGTATCTGGGCCCCCATCTCTTCCTCAGTATCTGGGCCCCCACCTCTCCTCAGTTCGGGTCTCCTCAGTATCGGGGCCCCCATCTCTCCTCAGTATCGGGGTCTCCTCAGTATCTGGGCCCCCTATCTCTCCTCAGTATCGGGGCCTTCACCTCTCCTCAGTAAAAAAAAAAAAAAAAAAAAAAAAACAGTATCGGGTCTCCTAGTATCTGGGCCCCCACCTCTCCTCAGTTTCGGGGTCTCTCCTCAGTATCTGGGCCCCCACTCTCCTCAGTATCGGGGTCTCCTCAGTTTCGGGGTCTCCTCAGTATCTGGGCCCCCTATCTCTCCTCAGTATCTGGGCCCCACCTCTCCTCAGTTTCGGGGTCTCCTCAGTATCGGGGCCCCCATCTCTCCTCAGTATCGGGGCCTTACTCTCCTCAGTTTCGGGGTCTCCTCAGTATCTGGGCCCCCATATCTCTCCTCAGTATCGGGGCCCTCACCTCTCCTCAGTATCGGGGTCTCCTCAGTATCTGGGCCCCCATCTCTCCTCAGTATGGGGCTCACCTTCCTCAGTTCGGTCTCCTCAGTATCGGGCCCCCACCTCTCCTCAGTATCGGGGTCTCCTCAGTTTCGGGGTCTCCTCAGTATTGGGCCCATCTCTCTCAGTATCTGGGCCCCCACCTCTCCTCAGTATCGGGGTCTCCTCAGTTTGGGTCCCCCACTCTCCTCAGTATCGGGGTCCCTCCTCAGTTCGGGGTCTCCTCAGTATCTGGGCCCCCACCTCCTCAGTATCGGGGTCTCCTCAGTATCGGGGTCTCCTCAGTATCGGGCCCACTCTCCTCAGTATCGGGGTCTCCTCGTATTCGGGGCCCCCACCTCTCCTCAGTATCGGGGCCTCACCTCTCCTCAGTATCTGGGCCCCTCCTCTATCGTCTCCTCAGTATTCAGGGTCTCCTCAGTTTCGGGGTCTCCTCAGTATCTGGGCCCCCACCTCTCCTCAGTATCGGGGTCTCCTCAGTATCTGGGCCCCCTATCTCTCCTCAGTATCGGGGCCTTCACCTCTCCTCAGTATCGGGGTCTCCTCAGTATCTGGGCCCCCACCTGTCCTCAGTATCGGGGTCTCCTCAGTTCGGGGTCTCCTCAGTATCTGGGCCCCCTATCTCTCCTCAGTATCGGGGCCTTCACCTCTCCTCAGTATCTGGGCCCCCTATCTCTCCTCAGTATCGGGGTCTCCTCAGTATCTGGGCCCCCTATCTCTCCTCAGTATCGGGGTCTCCTCAGTATCGGGGCCCCCCACCTCTCCTCAGTATCGGGGTCTCCTCAGTATCTGGGCCCCCTATCTCTCCTCAGTATCTGGGCCCCCTATCTCTCCTCAGTATCGGGGCCCCCCACCTCTCCTCAGTATCGGGGTCTCCTCAGTATCTGGGCCCCCTATCTCTCCTCAGTATCTGGGCCCCCTATCTCTCCTCAGTTTCGGGGTCTCCTCAGTATCTGGGCCCCCTATCTCTCCTCAGTATCGGGGCCCCCCACCTCTCCTCAGTTTCGGGGTCTCCTCAGTATCTGGGCCCCCTATCTCTCCTCAGTATCTGGGCCCCCTATCTCTCCTCAGTTTCGGGGTCTCCTCAGTATCTGGGCCCCGTATCTCTCCTCAGTTCGGGGTCTCCTCAGTATCGGGGCCCCCTCTCACCTGTAGAACGTCCTCCGGTCCCGCAGCTGCTCGCCGCCCTCCGTGCCCTGTGCGATGTAATAATCCCCACGGACCCCAGGATCTTGCCCCAGAAGAAGGCCCGGCACAGCCGCATGTCCCTCCGCAGCAGCAGCAGGGATGTGCTCAGGGCCGCGCTCTGCTCGGGGCTCAGGCCGCAGCCGGACACCAGCTCCAGGGACGTCTGCAGCCTCTCGGCGTCCATCACTGCACTGTGCGGCTCCCGTCTCCATGGAAACAGCAACGCGTTCTGTAACCAGGAAGTGACGCCCTTGACAACAGGTACCGCCTACAAATGACGTCAGTGGCTATCTATTTTCTTTCCGGTATAATCAGAGACTGATCGCTCATTGGACAGTGCGACGCGCTGGCCCCGCCCCCAGCTGTCGGTCTGTGCGCAGCCCTGATAGCTCTTGCTGTAGTGGGAGCTAGCTGAGGATCCATCAGTGAGCTCCGTCTGACAGGAGATTCTTAGCCGAATCCTGCGTCACAGGAGAATAGTAACTGCAGCTCTGGAGGTGACAGGAGAATAAGACCTGATGTCAATGCAGAATAGTGAGTGCAGCTCTGGAGGTAACTGGATGATAAGACACTATGTAGCAGCAGAATAGTGACTGCAGCTCTGGAGGTGACTGGAGGATAAGACCTGATGTAACAGCAGAATAGTGAGTGCAGCTCTGGGGGTGACTGGAGGATAAGACCTGATGTCAATGCAGAATAGTGAGTGCAGCTCTGAAGGTAACTGGATAAGACACTATGTAGCAGCAGAATAGTGACTGCAGCTCTGGAGGTGACTGGAGGATAAGACCTGATGTAACAGCAGAATAGTGAGTGCAGCTCTGGGGGTGACTGGAGGATAAGACCTGATGTCACAGCAGAATAGTGAGTGCAGCTCTGGGGGTGACTGGAGGATAAGACCTGATGTCACAGCAGAATAGTGACTGCAGCTCTGGGGGTGACTGGAGGATAAGACCTGATGTCACAGCAGAATAGTGACTGCAGCTCTGGAGGTGACTGGAGGATAAGACCTGATGTCACAGCAGAATAGTGACTGCAGCTCTGGGGGTGACTGGAGGATAAGACCTGATGTCACAGCAGAATAGTGACTGCAGCTCTGGAGGTGACTGGAGGATAAGACCTGATGTCACAGCAGAATAGTGACTGCAGCTCTGGGGGTCTTAGCGCATAAGATGGCCAATTTATGTGAGCCTGATAGCCACGTCAAGGCTCTTCTCGTATACCAGGTCCTAACTAATGCCTATCCTCACTTTAGAAAAGTCTGTCTGCATGGGAACCTATGAATCCTCTTTTCAGACTAAAATCTACATCTCTGTGGAGGGGTGATGAACCTGCTGTAATTAAAAGGCCTGTGACCACCAGGTGGAGTGCTCAGGCAGAAGGTAAATGAATACATATCACATCGGCAGATCCCGGAGAGCGAAAGCTAGAGAGCAGGGGAGCCCAGATTCTGGCACGTCACACATGAGCACTGCCTATAGTATGACCGCGCCGTGAACAAGCTGTCTAAGCCCCGCCCCCAGCCATCTCGTGAATTGCATCACTAGTGATGTCACCAGATCAGCTGATACCAAACACCAATCACGGTCCACCACGTCACGGACATGCTCAGTGCAGGTATTTCAGGACAGGCTGTAACAGCACAAAGACTCTAGGAACAGCTCGTAGCTCTCGGGTGTTAGCTAGGCGCTGGGATCGACAGCTGAGCAGCATCTGCCTCGGCTGGGCCTGGATGGGAGACCACAGGCTCCTCGGATCCAAGTTCGGATCCCGCTGTCCCCCGATGCCTAACACCAACAAGAAAGAAAGTAAAACACAAAGAAAACATGTAGATGCTGTAACACAGGCCGTACGTTTGTGGGGAGCTTCCCGCTCTGGAGCAATACAGGTTCAGTCTTTCCTCCTCAGAACAGAAGCCACTGGACTTCATTCCCTGCCCGGAGCCTGGAACACGGTGAGCTATTTCCCCCGCTATACAGCTCCATCCAGAAGGCAGATTTTTTTATTCCTTCATTAGGTGAATTATTCATTTTCTCAAAACCAAATATTTTTAAAGTGATATGTTTCTGTTCCCAGAGGAGTTCAAAAAGGTTTTCCAGCGAGCGGCTCCACATTTATAAAGACCATTATTTTGTGACCCATTTTTCTTATGTCTTTTGGGACTTGCCCGGGTGACGGCCGATCTTCTAACCATGGAGACTTTTATCGCATTATAGCGGATACCTCCTGATAATAATTCATCCAGAATCTCATCCTCAAAGAACACGGCAAATATTCTGGAGCAGCCGCCTTCATATCTGGGAACGGATTACTGGATCGTAACGCTGCGGATCAGTATCGGGGCGTCGGACCGCGCTCAGCAGTTAACTGATGTCTGTGGCCAGGATTGGTCACATCTTCACACGAAATTCACCCACAGCTGCAGATGTAATGGAGCTTGTGGTGAGGACGGCACAGGATCACCCGCCACAGATAACAGTGAGAATGTAGGCACATAGTCACACGTCCTGCGCCGTCACACATGCAGGAGATTACAAGGGCAAATGAGAACATGAATTCACAGACACGTTTCCTCAGCAGACGGTCATTTTATTTCCATACAGAACAGGAATATGTCAGCTTTAAAAATATTTGTTATTGAGACAATGAATAACCCACCTAGATAAAGGATGAAAGAAAGAGAGAAAGAAAGAGAGAAAAGAAAAGAAGAAAGAGAAAAAGAAAGAGAAAAGAAAGAAAAAAAAGAAAGAAAGAAAGATAAGTAAAGAGAAAGAAAAAGAACGAGAGAAAGATAGAAAGAAAAAGAAAGAGAAATAAACAGAAAGAAAGAGG
>JARQOD010008953.1:0-33428 GCA_033576555.1 Oophaga sylvatica
GGATAAAATGAGCTGCCTTTGTTAGACGGTCAACCACCACTAGAATGGTGTTCTTCCCTTGAGAGGTTGGTAACTCCACAATGAAGTCCATAGAAATGGATCCCCACGGGCGGGACGGGGTGGGAAGAGGTTGCAACAGACCAGTTGGTGAGGAGCGAGGTGTTTTGCATCTTGCACAGACTTCACATGAAGTGACATAGTTTAAGACATCTTTCCTGTAAGTGGGCCACCAAAAGAAACGATAAAGAAATTCTTGTGTCTTTAGAATTCCCCTATGCCCGGCTATCTTGGAATCGTGGATGAGTTGCAATACTCCCAATCTGACTGTTTCAGGTATATACAGACGTTGTCCCTGAATCCACACACCATTCTTAAAGACAAGACTTACGTCCCTTGGGGGTTGAGCCAACAAAGAATCCGCATGGTATGCTTCCTTGATGTCCTTAAGTAGGTCTTGATTATGAATCACTCCCAGGAATCTAGAGTCAGGAAGAATAGTCTTAGCAGGAGTAAGTGGACGTGTCTCTGCTGAATGAATCCTAGAGAGTGCATCAGCCTTTCCATTGCGCGATCCTGGTCTATAAGAAATGACAAAATTAAATTGGTTTAGGAAAAGATTCCAGCGAGCCTGGCGAGGAGTCAGGCACTTAGCCGACCTGATAAATTCAAGGTTACGATGGTCTGTCAGGACGACTATTTGCTGTGCAGCTCCCTGAAGAAGGTGTCTCCATTCCTTGAAGGCGGCAATAATGGCCAACAATTCTCTATTGCCCACATCGTAGTTCCTCTCAGCCGAAGACAACTGCTGGGAAAAGAAGGCACAGGGATGCAAGACATTCTTCTCACCTGTTCTCTGAGAGAGTATAGCTCCAACGGCACAGTCTGAAGCATCCACCTCTATTATGAAGGCAAGCTCGGGGTTGGGATGTACTAAGATAGGTGCGGTGGTAAATTTATCCTTTAAACAGGAAAATGCTTCCTGAGCTTGCGGGGTCCAGGAGAACCTAGACTGTTTCCGGGTAAGTTGGGTGATAGGTGACACTACCTCAGAAAAATTCTTAATGAAACGTCTATAGAAGTTGGCAAACCCGATGAAACGCTGCACCTCCTTCACATTTCTAGGAATTGGCCAATCCTTGATGGCTTGGGTCTTGCTTCCATCCATACTAATCCCTTGCATAGATAGTACATCCCCCAGAAATTGAATTTCGGTCCTATGGAATTCACATTTTTCAAGTTTGATGTAGAGATGGTTTTGTCTTAGGCGTTCTAAGACCATTCTCACATGTCCATGATGTTCCTCTGTGGAGTTAGAAAAAATTAGAATATCATCCAGTTAAATCACAACAAATGTATCTAGGAGATCCCTGAAGATATCATTCACGAAGTGTTGGAAAGTGGCTGGGGCGGTACTCAGACCAAAAGGCATAACTAGATATTCAAAGTGTCCATAGCGTGACCTGAAAGCAGTCTTCCATTCATCCCCAGGTCTGATACGGACCAAGTTATAGGCCCCACGGAGATCCAGTTTAGAGAAAATTTTGGCATGCCGCACTCTCTCCAACAACTCAGGGATTAAAGGCAATGGATAACGGTTTCTAATAGTAACCTTATTGGGTTCCCTATAGTCTATGCAGGGTCTCAGAGATCCATCTTTCTTCTTCACAAAGAAGATGGGTGCACCTGGGGGAGATGAAGAGGGGCGTATGAAGCCCTTGGCTAAATTTTCGTCTATATAATCCTTCAAAGCTTTTAGCTCGGGCCCCGCTAGGGGGTAGATCTTACCAAAAGGTATCTCGGCTCCGGGTAATAATTCAATTGGACAATCATATGGACGGTGAGGAGGAAGCTGATCAGCGTTCTTCTTGTCACATAAATCGTCATAGTCCTGGTATACAGCTGGTAGTTCAGGGACTGACATGGTTCCTTTAGGAACAGAGCAAGCTGAAACTCCTTGACTCATCTGTTTCTCCGGAAAGTGTAATTCCTTGGTCTCCCAGTTAATCGTAGGATTCTGCGCCTGCAGCCATGGTAGCCCTAGAATGATGGGAAAGTGGGGAGAAGAGATAAGCAAAAAAGACATTTTCTCCTGATGATCTTTACCCATAAGGACCCTCAAAGGCTCTGTTTCTTGATCCACTGGTCCAGAAGTCAGTAGAGAGCCATCCACAGTCTCCATCTGTACTGGAGTAGCCTTCTTCACTGAACGTATCCCCTGTTTCAGAGCAAAGGAGATATCCATAAAATTTCCACTTGCTCCTGAGTCGATCATAGCAGAGCTAGACACCCAGACTGAGTCAACCCAGAGTTTGATGGAAAGGAAGCAATGAGAATTGTTTCTTTTACAACTCAGCTGGGACACCGCTGAGGAAACTTGAAAAATTGCAGCGTTTATACCGTCATCGTCCCCAGAACTAACAGAGTTTAAGTCCGAGAAATCAAGATCTCTTGCAGCAGATCTCTCTGGAGCCTGAGGCTCGGACATGACAGAGCTCCTCTCGCAACACTCACAGTGAATGACTGCTGCAGTAGTCTTACGAGAACGGCTGGGGCAGTTTATAATGAAGTGCCCTGACTTACCACAGTAGAAACATAGATTTTCCTTTATACGATGTTCTTTGCGTGCATCACTAACCCGTCTTTGTAAAGAGTCCACCTGCATGGGTTCAGGTTCTGGTTCCCTTGTGATCCTACTCAAAGGTTCCTTAGCTGAGGAGGGAGGTAGTAAAAGGTTAGTGCGATTATTTTCGAACCATCTCTCTTGTGTGCGTTCAGTCAGACGAGCATCAATACGGATACAATAGTTAATAAAGTCACCTAACGCAGTGGGAGGGTCGGCACGAGCAAGTTCATCCTTAATCAGTGGAGACAACCCTTTCCGAAAAATAGATTTTTTAGCGGAAGTGTCCCAAGTGGTATCAAGAGCCCATCTCCTGAAATCCAGGGCATATTCGGCTACTGAACGCTTACCTTGGCGCAAAGTTAACATGGCTGCTTCAGCTGTGGCACCTCGATTGGGGTCATCAAACACCTGCCCCATGGCTGAAATAGAAGCATCAAGGTGATTCAAACAATCATCCTCAGTCTCAATCAGAGGGTTTGCCCACATCAAAGCCTTATTGGTAAGCAACATGATTATAGTAAGCACTTTGGATCGTTCAGTGGGAAATTGTGAAGCATGTGCAGAGAAAAATAAATTGCATTGATTAATAAATCCCCTGAATTTCTCACGTTCACCGCCAAAACGAAAAGGAGGTAATTTGGGGATCCCAGAACTTGGGGTTATGGCAGGAGCCTGGGCTCGTTCCTCTAGAGCCTCAATCCTGGCTCGCAATTCCTGGGTAGTCTGTCCAAACACTTGCAAATTATGATTAGTGAGGTCCTGTAGGCTTGCAAAACGGGTTTTTAAAGTCTGTACATCTGAAAGGATTGTATCAGTCACTCCGCAAAGTTCCTTTATGCGGGCCTCGATCTTCCAGATCTTTTAAGGCAGAGGTGCTGGAAGGAGAAGAGGAAAGGAAAAAAAAAAACAATAGTGTTTACCTGTGGTAACACTCCAGAGTAAAATTTTAAGGGAATGCGCTCACCTGGAATGGTTGTGAGAAGTCACAACCACTGTCATCACATAAGGTATTAAACGGACATCTGATATCCACAGTCACAGCAGACACGGCTTTCCCAGACCCAGCAGACACTAAACATTGGCTCCTGAATCTTGTCATGTATAGTGTACAGTTCCTATAGCGTCTTGTGCTTGGGTGCAAGGAAAACACAGGAGACATAGGTTGAAATGAAATGACTTGTATTACTTCATACAAGCATGCTGAAAAGTTCACACAGTTTGCAGGAACAGCAACAGGAGACACAGCAGGCCAGAGTAACTTCAAGCTCTACAATAACTCTCCAAAGCAGGTTCAGGATCTCTTCTCTGTACCGTAATTCCTCTGCAAACATGGATTCACCAAACAGCAGGTTTCCAGAGTCCAAAAGTGTTCCAAGGTTCCTCAGTAGGGAATAGCTGGAGTACAAGTCCAAGGCTTCCAGGAGTCAGGTCACAGACTGACTGAGGCTTGATTCAGGAGCACTGATTGTTCAGCTGAGGCTGCTTAAGAAGCAAGAGGGAAGAATCAGGGCGGGAACATGAAAACTGGAAACTCCATATTAACTGAGGGCAAGAGCTGCAGAAAGACAGAAAGCAAAATGGCCGACGGAAAACTGAGTTTCAAGGAACATGTCAACAGAGACAAAGAACCTTACACTACCTCTAGTTGTGTGGTTAGTTTAGGTTACTGCAATCCAATAGGTTCCAGCCTCTCTGGTGTATTGCCGTTTTTGGTTATTTTCCTCAGCTACCAAAACATAACAGTATCACCGGACCAAACTGAAAATTATATGGTACTCACAGAAGGGAAAAATAGTGTGGAAAGAAAAAAAAAAAAAAAGTCAGAGTTGTCAGAGATTTTTTTTTCCCTGTTTGTTGCATTTTTTTCCCTCGATTTCTCTGGGTGCTGAGGAGGATTTTTTTTTCTCAATGGAGCTTACACAGTTGTCTGGCCGTGTGGATCGACTTGCCACTGAGGTTCGGAGTATTGCTACCTATCTTACTGGGTTGCCGGTTGTGGAACCTAGGATTCCCATGCCAGATTTGTTTTTGGGGGATCGGGCTAAATTTCTGAATTTCAAAAATAACTGTAAGTTGTTTTTTGCCTTAAAGCCTAAGTCCTCAGGGAATGCAGCACAGCAGGTTCAAATTGTCCTCTCTCTCCTGCGCGGCGACCCTCAGGATTGGGCTTTTTCCCTGACACCTGGGGATCCTGTTTTGAATGATATTGATGTATTTTTTCTGGCTCTGGGGTTATTATACAATGAACCTAATGTCACTGATCAAGCTGAAAAAACCTTGTTGGCATTAAGTCAGGGTCTTGAAGACGCTGAGTTGTACTGTCAGAAATTCCGAAAGTGGGCAGTCCTGACCAAATGGAATGATGATGCTTTGGCAGCCCTTTTTCCGAAGGGGCTGTCAGAGAATTTAAAGGATGTTATGGTGGGATTCCCTGCTCCCTCTGGTCTCAATGATTCTATGTCATTGGCTATTCAAATTGACAGACGTTTGCGTGAGAGCAGAGGTATGCCTGAGATAGTGTTGCCTTGTGAGCCAGCTTCTGAGCCCATGCAGTGTGATAGAGTGACTTCTGGGGCACAGCGTCATGAGTTTCGAAAGCGCAATGGGTTATGTTTCTACTGTGGTGACACCTCTCATGCTATTTCAGTCTGCCCTAAGCGGGGAAGACGTTTTGCACGCTCAGTTGTCTTGGGTAGTGTTCAGACTAAATTTCTGTTGACTGTTACCCTGATTTGCTCCCTGTCCACATTTTCTGCTCAGGCTTTTGTTGATTCAGGAGCAGCTATTAACCTGATGGATTTTGACTTTGCCAAATGTTGTGGGTTTCCCATGATACCCCTGTGGAAGTCTATTCCCCTACTGGACATTGATTCTACCCCTTTGGCGGAGAATACACCCCAGTTTTCTACTCAGGTGATAATGAGGGTTGAACAAGATCATCAGGAGAGTTGCAAATTTCTGGTGCTGTATAATCTGCATGACATTAGTGTACTAGGTTTCCCTTGGTTACAGTCTCATAATCCTGTTTTGGATTGGAAATCTGTGTCTGTGACCAGTTGGGGCTGCCAATGTGTTAAGGCCAACACTCCTGTTTTTTCTGCCTCTCCCCAGTCTCAGGATGTTCCTGACTTTTTGACTGAGTTTTCGGATGTATTTAGTGAAAGTAAATCTGCATCCTTGCCCGCTCACAGGAGCTATGATTGCGCTGTTGAATTAGTGCCTGGTGGTAAATTTCCTAAAGGTCGCCTTTTTAACTTGTCTGTACCTGAACATGATGCTATGCGATCTTATATCAAGGAGTCATTGGAGAAAGGTCATATCAGACCATCCTCTTCACCCTTGGGTGCTGGTTTTTTCTTTGTGGCCAAAAAGGATGGTTCATTGAGGCCGTGTATTGATTATCGTCTCTTGAATAAGATCACTGTGAAGTATCAATATCCGTTACCCTTGATTTCTGACCTGTTTTCCAGGGTGAAAAGTGCTAGTTGGTTTACCAAGCTTGACCTCAGGGGGGCGTATAACCTTATTCACATTAAGCACGGGGATGAATGGAAGACGGCGTTTAATACCCCAGAGGGGCATTTTGAGTACCTAGTGATGCCCTTTGGGCTCACTAATGCTCCTTCCGTCTTCCAATCCTTCATGAATAGTGTTGAGCGATACGATACCGCAAGTATCGGGTATCGGCCGATATTAGCTGTTTCGGCCTTTCGATACTTAGTTTCGATATTTTCCATATATCGTATACCGGAATCGGAAGTTCCCATAATTCTTTGAGAGGCAATGTGATTTTAGTCGGCCAATGAGGAATCCTAAGAAGTGTGGGCACATCCTGTACTGCTGCGGTCATGTTAACTAATGGCATAGCTGTGATTGGATGCTGAAATGATGTCAGAATGCACTATAAAAGGCGCCGCCGCCATTTTAGCGTCACTGTGCTGTGAATTCAGTAAGGGACAGAATGCTGCTGTGCTGACTCTGAGGGACAGTTAGAGATTGCGATTTAGTGTACTGTGCTGTAGGCAGGCTAGCACCAACCGCTGTGTAAAGCTTCCTTTTGCCTGCAGTGTTGTTTTAACAGCTCTGCAAGGTGTGTGTGAGTGCAGGTGATGCTGCAGTTTGCTCTGCATGCAATGCTGTCTGTAGGCATCTGCACGTGTCACTCACAGACTCTTTTTTTTTTCTTCAGTGTAATTCTTGCTGCTCCATGCAATTTAACTATTAGTGTGACGCGCTTCCATCCGTATCCAATACATTGGTTGCAAACACTATAGAAGTAGACAAAGGAGTAGCCTTTCACAGATTGTGAACAGTTGTGTTTCAGTGTTCACTTCAGTCTGTGTTTTTTATTTTTTGAGTGCACATCACGCTCCAGTTACTTGTTCAAGCACTGCTGCTTGTACTCTGCTGAGCGTGTCTCAGTGCCTCATCCTTTTCATTTCTCTCCAATTGGTTCTGCTCCATTCCATTTAAAATAAATATAATCTATTAGTGTGACGCGCTTCCATCCGTATCCAATACATTGGTTGCAAACACTATAGAAGTAGACAAAGGAGTAGCCTTTCACAGATTGTGAACAGTTGTGTTTCAGTGTTCACTTCAGCCTGTGTGTAACGGGTCTGGTAGGCGGAACCTCTGAGCTTTATTATACAAGAAGGCTTTCCTTGTAAAGGAGCGGGTGGCGCCCGGGGAGACGGACAGGAAGTCACGGCAAGTGACAGGGACAGTCTCTGGACAGATGGGAAGGGGATCACGGCAAGTGAGCGGGGCAGTCTCTGATTATACGGGCAGGTAGTCACGGCAATGTGACCGGGGCAGTCTCTGGATAAGTAGGCAGGGAGTCATGGCAAGTGACCGGGGCAGTCTCTGGATAGGTATGCAGGGAGTCACGGCAAGTGACCGGGGCAGTCTCTGGATAGGTATGCAGGGAATCACGGCAAGTGACCGGGGCAGTCTCTGGATAGGTATGCAGGGAGTCACGGCAAGTGACCGGGGCAGTCTCTAGATAGGTAGGCAGGGAGTCATGGCAAGTGACCGGGGCAGTCTCTGGATTGACATGCAGGTAGTCACAGCAAGTGACCGGGGCAGTCTCTGGACAGACAGGCAGGTATATACGACCTGAGATGGTGGAGCCTCCGGTAGGCTAGCAGGCAGATAGCAGATGACCGCTCCCAAGTGAGCAGGCGAGAGTCTCTGGAATAGCCGAGGATCACCGCATGTGACGTCCGAACCTCCGGGTAGGGCTGCAGTCAGATGGCAGATGAGCGCCCCCAAGTGAGCAGGCGAGAGTCTCTGGAATAGCCGAGGGTCACCGCACGTGACGTCGAACCTTCGGGTAGGGCTGCAGTCAGATGGCAGATGAGCGCTCCCAAGTGAGCAGGCGAGAGTCTCTGGAATAGCTGATGGTCACCACATGTGACGGCCGAACCTCCAAGTAGGCTTGCAGACAGGTAGCAGACAGCAAACGGGCAGGAAACAGGCAGGTAACTGGTAACGGCACCTGAGGGCTGAAGCAGAGTAAAACAGTGCAACAACAACATTGCTCGGGCACCTCCATTAAGGAGGAAGTACTTTATATAGGGTGGAGTCCTCCGGCATTGGCCGGGGACCTTTTTGAAAAATGCGCGCGGCCCCTTTAAGAGCGGGGGAGCGCGCGGGCGCGCGCCCTAAGTCCAGAAGCAGGGAAGGAGCGCGCGGCCCCAGCAGGAGGGAAGGAGGACGCTGAGCGCGGGTAAGGGGGGCGACGTCCCTGCCTGGCAGAGGACGCTGTTGCAGGGGAGCAGCGTCCCTGCCTGGCAGAGGGCAGGGACGTCGGCGCTACAGTACCCCCCCCTCTAGGCCCCCCCTTCTTTAGGCCAGAAAGAAATTTAGCTAGGATGAGAGGGGCATGGATGTTCTCCCGAGGCTCCACGTTCTCTCCTCAGGACCAAACCCCTTCCAATCCACCAGAAATAGGTCTTTCTTCCTACCCTTTTTGTGGCCAAAATGTTCTCTACCTCAAATTCATCTTCAGCAGACACTGGAGCAGGTGGTGTACTTGTCGATCTGACAAAAGAGTTAAGTACCACCGGTTTGAGGAGAGATACATGGAAGGAGTTAGGAATCCGCAAATTGGCCGGGAGTTTCAATTTATAGGACACCGGGTTGATCTGACTGATGATCTCAAAAGGACCGATGAACCGAGGACCTAACTTGTAGGAAGGAATCTTGATCCGGACATACTTGGACGAGAGCCAGACCCTATCCCAGGACGGAATTGAGGAGGATCCAGACGTTTTTTGTCAGCATGTCTTTTCATGCGCTCGGATGACCGAATGAGTGCGGACCGGGTACTCTCCCATATGGAGGAAAATTCCTTAATCAGAGATTCCGCAGCTGGATTGTCCACAGAGATGGAGACAGGAACAGGGATACGAGGGTGTTGACCGAAGACTACAAAAAACGGAGATTTGGAGGAAGATTCGCTCTCGTGATTGTTGTAAGAGAATTCGGCCCAAGGCAGGAGATCCACCCAGTCAGAATGGTGGGCATTAACGAAGTGCCGGAGATAACTGGTCAGATTCTGATTGATTCGCTCGACTTGTCCATTGGACTGCGGGTGGTAAGCGGAGGAGAAATCCAGGGTGACGTCTAGCAACTTACAAGTGGCTCTCCAGAAACGTGAGGTGAACTGCACCCCACGATCCGACACAATGTGATGAGGCAGGCCATGAAGACGGAAGATGTGGCGGATAGAGTCTTTAGCCAGCTTGGGTGCAGATGGAAGCCCTGGCAGGGGAATGAAGTGAGCCATCTTGGAAAATCGGTCAACGACCACCCAAATGACAGTACAACCAGCAGAGACGGGAAGATCCGTTATGAAGTCCATGGCTATATGCTGCCAGGGGGCAGCGGGTACAGGAAGCGGGAGAAGACGGCCAGCAGGCAGGTGTCTCGGAACTTTGTTGCGGGCACAGGAGGCACAGGCAGAAACAAAGTCTATTACATCCTTGTGCAGGGTAGGCCACCAGTAATGCCGGGTAATGAGCTGGAGGGTCTTTTTCTGACCAGCGTGGCCAGCTAGTTTAGACAAATGACCCCAGTGTAGGATCCTTTCCCGATCAGGTTCCGATACGAACGTCTTACCAGGAGGAAGACGATTTAGACTCAGGGGAGCCACCTGCATCACTCTGGTGGGATCGATGATATGTTTAGGTTCCTCCTCGAGATCCGACACCAGAAAAGACCGGGACAAGGCATCCGCCTTGATGTTCTTGTCGGCTGGGCGAAAATGTAACAAAAAATCGAAGCGGGCAAAAAACAAGGACCACCGGGCTTGGCGAGGGTTAAGCCTCTGGGCATGCTGGAGGTAAGCCAGATTCTTGTGGTCAGTGTAAATGATTACCGGATGAAGAGCCCCCTCGAGTAGGTAACGCCACTCCTCTAATGCCAGCTTGATGGCCAATAACTCTCGGTCTCCTATGGAGTAATTGCTGTTATGTTACGGTAGCTGAGGAGTGCAGGTAAAAAAGGCAATACACCAGAGCAGTTGGAATCCATGAGACCGCAGCACCCTGACCAACCACCACAACCAGAGGCAGCCATGGAGCGTTCCTACGATGGTCCTAGACGCCTCGTCACAGCCTGAGAAACTAACTACACCTAAAGATAGAAATAGGAAAGCTATCTGCCCCGGAGCAGAACCCCAAAGATAATAGAAAGCCCCCAAACATATAATGGCGGTTAGACAAGAGGAAATACTGACACAGAAAGAAAATAGTATGAGCAAACGCTGGGGCCCAAACTATCTAAATAGAAAAGGACAGGAAGGGTACTTACTGCAATCCCAGAAAACCCTGAAAAACACCAACATACTAATTTCAAAATCACCTGAGATCACACGACCTCTACCACCTAAATTAGTTCTCTGGTGTAACAAAAACAGCAGCCACTGAAAAAACTGCAAAAAGCAAAAGTACAAAACACAGTGGCTGGACTAAACTGAGAGGGCAAAAAGCCCCGGAGGGGACCCAGAAGGCCCCCACAGAAGTGCAGGACAAAATGCAAAAATATAGCAAAAACACAAAATAAGAAATTGTCTTATCTGATAGCAGGAGATGCAGACACGACACAGCAGGCTACAAGGGAAACTGGAAAGAAGGATTCAGACCAGAACAATTGATCACCGGCAACCCTGATGGGAAAATGATTCCCTTAAATAAGACCAATCAGTAACACCTGATTCCCAATCCTCACTAGCACCGCTTGTAACCACCAGAGGGAGCCTCTGCTCAGAACTCATCTCAAACCCATTCACAACAGTACCCCCCCCTTGAGGAGGGGTCACCGAACCCTCATTTGAGCAACCAGGTCGGTCAGGATGAGTTCTATGATACGCACGGATAAGTCTCCTAGCATGGATGTCCGAAGCAAACACCCAAGAATTATCTTCCTGACCATAACCTCTCCATTTAACCAAATACTGGAGTCTTCGTCTAGAAAAACGAGAATCCAATATTTTCTCAACCACATACTCCAGATTGCCCTCAACCAAAACAGGGTCAGGAGGCACAGCAGCAGGAACCACTGGCTCAACAAACCTCTTCAACAAGGACTTGTGGAACATGTTATGGATCTTAAATGTCCCTGGAAGAAGCAAACGAAAAGAAACAGGATTAATAATCTCCATGATCTTATAAGGTCAATGAACCTAGGCTTAAATTTAGGAGATGCTACTCTCATAGGAATATTCTTTGAGGACAACCAGACCAAGTCCCCCACTTTAAACCGAGGACCATCAGTCCTATGCCGGTTAGCAAACCGCTGGGCCTTCTCCTGAGAGAGGGACAACCTCTCCACTACCTGGTCCCAAATCTGCTGCATACGCTCAACAACAGAGTCAACACCTGGACAGACAGAAGCCTCCGTCTGTCCTGAAGAAAATCGAGGGTGAAACCCAGAATTACAGAAAAACGGAGACATCAAAGTGGCAGAGCTAGCCCTATTATTAAGAGCAAACTCAGCCAAAGGCAAAAAAGAGACCCAGTCATCCTGATCAGCAGACACAAAGCATCTTAGATAAGTCTCCAATGTCTGGTTTGTTCTCTCAGTTTGACCATTGGTCTGAGGATGAAATGCCGAGGAGAAAGACAATTGAACACCCAGTTTAGAACAAAAAGTCCTCCAAAATCTGGAAACAAACTGGACTCCTCTGTCAGACACAATGTTCTCAGGAATGCCGTGTAAACGAACCACGTGCTGAAGGAACAACGGCACCAATTCAGAGGAGGAAGGCAACTTAGGTAATGGCACAAGATGTATCATTTTGGAAAACCTATCACAAATTACCCAGATGGTGGTCATTCTCTGAGAAACAGGAAGATCGGAAATGAAATCCATAGAGATATGGGTCCATGGTCTCTTGGGCACAGGCAATGGCATCAACAAACCACTAGAGCGAGAGCAAGGCTTGGAGCGAGAGCAAGTCTCGCAGGACTGCACAAATTCCCTGACATCGCGAGACAAGGTAGGCCACCAAAAGGACCGACTAACCAAGTCTCTGGTACCAAAAATTCCGGGATGCCCAGCCAATGCGGAACAATGAATCTCAGACATCACACTCTTTTTCCATTGGTCCGGGACAAACAATTTTCCAACAGGGCAGCGCTCGGGCCTATCCTCCTGACACCCCTCCAGAGCAAGTCTCAAATTAGGCGAGATGGCGGAAAGAACTACACCCTCCTTCAAAATAACAGAGGGATCAGATAGCTCAGGAGAGTCCGCAAGGAAACTCCTCGAGAGGGCATCCGCCTTAACATTCTTAGTGCCAGGAAGAAAGGAAACCACAAAATTAAAACGTGTGAAAAACAAGGCCCACCTGGCCTGTCTAGGATTGAGTCGCTTGGCAGATTCCAGATAGACCAGATTCTTATGGTCCGTAAGGACCACCACCTGATGTTTGGCTCCCTCCAGCCAATGTCTCCACTCTTCAAAAGCCCACTTCATGGCCAATAACTCCCGATTACCCACGTCATAATTACGTTCAGTAGGAGAAAATTTTCGAGAGAAAAAGGCACAAGGGTTACTTTTAGAGGTCTCTGGATCTTTTTGGGACAAAACGGCACCTGCCCCAATTTCAGAGGCATCAACCTCCACCTGAAATGGCAGAGAAACATCAGGCTGCCGTAGAACAGGAGCAGAAGTGAATCTCTGCTTAAGTTCCTGAAACGCAGAGACTGCCTCAGGAGGCCAATTCACCACATCAGAACCCTTTCTGGTCAAATCAGTTAATGGTTTAACAATAACAGAGAAATTACCAATAAATTTACGATAAAAATTGGCAAAACCCAAAAATCTCTGAAGAGCCTTTAATGAAGTAGGTTGGACCCAATCACAGATGGCCTGAACCTTGACCGGGTCCATTTCAATAACAGATGGGGACAAAATGAATCCCAGAAATGAGATCTTCTGTACGCCAAAAAGACACTTTGATCCCTTCACATACAGAGCATTCTGTCTCAAAATCTGGAATACAGTTCGAATATGTTTCACATGAGAGTCCCAGTCATTAGAAAAAATCAAGATATCATCCAAATAAACAATCAGAAACTTGTCCACAAAATCCCTGAAAATGTCATTCATGAAGGACTGGAAGACGGAAGGAGCATTAGTGAGCCCAAAGGGCATCACAAGGTACTCAAAATGCCCTTCAGGGGTGTTAAATGCCGTCTTCCATTCATCCCCGTGCTTAATGCGAATAAGGTTATACGCCCCCTGAGGTCAAGCTTGGTAAACCAAGTAGCGTTTTTCACCCTGGAAAACAGGTCAGAAATCAAGGGTAACGGGTATTGATATTTCACAGTAATATTGTTCAAGAGACGATAATCAATACACGGCCTTAATGAACCATCTTTTTTGGCCACAAAGAAAAAACCGGCACCTAAGGGTGAAGAGGATGGTCTGATATGACCCTTCTCCAATGATTCCTTGATATAAGACCGCATAGCGTCATGTTCAGGTATAGACAAGTTAAAGAGGCGACCCTTAGGGAATTTACTACCTGGCACTAATTCAATAGCGCAGTCATAGCTCCTATGGGGAGGTAAGGATGCAGATTTACTTTCGCTAAACACATCAGAAAAATCAAACAAAAAGTCAGGAACATCCTCAGCCTGGGGGGAGGCAGAAAAAACAGGAGTGTTGGTATTAACACATTGGCAGCCCCAACTGGTTACAGACACAGATTTCCAATCCAAAACAGGATTATGAGACTGTAACCAAGGGAAACCCAGCACGATAATGTCATGCAGATTATATAGAACCAAAAATTTGCAGCACTCCTGGTGATCAGGTTCAACCCTCATTATCACCTGAGTAGAAAACTGGGGTTTATTCTCAGCCAAAGGGGTAGAATCGATCCCCAGTAGGGGAATATGACTTCTGTAGGGGTATCAAGGGAAATCCACAACGTTTAGCAAAATCATAATCCATCAGGTTAATAGCTGCTCCAGAATCAACGAAAGCCTGAGCAGAAAATGAGGACAGAGAGCATATCAGAGTGACAGTTAATAAAAACTTAGTCTGAACACTACCCAAGACAACTGAGCGTGCAAAACGTCTTCCCGCTTAGGGCAGACTGAAATAGCATGAGAGGCATCACCACAGTAGAAACATAACCCATTGCGCTTTCGAAACTCATGACGCTGTGCCCCAGACACCACTCCATCACACTGCATGGGCTCAGCAGCTGGCTCACAAGGCAACACCACTCCACGCATACTTCTCCGCTCACGCAAACGTCTGTCAATTTGAATCGCTAATGACATAGAATCATTGAGACCAGAGGGGACAGGGAATCCCACCATAACATCCTTTACATTATCCGACAGACCCTTCCGGAAAAGGGCCGCCAAAGCGTCGTCATTCCATTTGGTCAGGACTGCCCACCTACGGAATCTCTGACAGTATAACTCAGCGTCATCAAGCCCCTGATTTAATGCCAACAAGGCTTTTTCAGCTTGATCAGTGATATTAGGCTCATCGTACAATAACCCCAAAGCCTGAAAAAATACATCAACATCACTCAAAACAGGATCCCCAGGTGTCAGGGAAAAAGCCCAATCCTGAGGATCGCCGCGCAGGAGAGAGATGACAATTTGAACCTGCTGCGCTGCGTTTCCTGAGGACTTAGATTTTAAGGCAAGAAACAATTTACAATTATTTTTGAAATTCTGAAACTTAGCTCGATCCCCTGAAAACAAATCTGGCATGGGGATCCTAGGTTCCACAACAGGCAACCTAGCAAGATATGCAGCAATACTCTGAACCTCAGTGGCAAGCTGATCCACACGGCCAGACAACTGTGCAAACTCCATTGGGAGAAAAGATCCTCCCCAGCACCCAGAGATACAGAGGGAAAAAAAAAAAAAAAATAAAATGCAACAAACAGAAAAATATCTCTGACAACTTTTCTTCCTTCAAAATATTTTTTTTTTCCCTTCTGTGAGTACCATACAATTTTTATGGCCGGTGATACTGTTATGTTACGGTAGCTGAGGAGTGCAGGTAAAAAAGGCAATACACCAGAGCAGTTGGAATCCATGAGACCGCAGCACCCTGACCAACCACCACAACCAGAGGCAGCCGTGGAGCGTTCCTACGATGGTCCTAGACGCCTCGTCACAGCCTGAGAAACTAACTACACCTAAAGATAGAAATAGGAAAGCTATCTGCCCCGGAGCAGAACCCCAAAGATAATAGAAAGCCCCCAAACATATAATGGCGGTTAGACAAGAGGAAATACTGACACAGAAAGAAAATAGTATGAGCAAACGCTGGGGCCCAAACTATCTAAATAGAAAAGGACAGGAAGGGTACTTACTGCAATCCCAGAAAACCCTGAAAAACACCAACATACTAATTTCAAAATCACCTGAGATCACACGACCTCTACCACCTAAATTAGTTCTCTGGTGTAACAAAAACAGCAGCCACTGAAAAAACTGCAAAAAGCAAAAGTACAAAACACAGTGGCTGGACTAAACTGAGAGGGCAAAAAGCCCCCGGAGGGGACCCAGAAGGCCCCCACAGAAGTGCAGGACAAAATGCAAAAATATAGCAAAAACACAAAATAAGAAATTGTCTTATCTGATAGCAGGAGATGCAGACACGACACAGCAGGCTACAAGGGAAACTGGAAAGAAGGATTCAGACCAGAACAATTGATCACCGGCAACCCTGATGGGAAAATGATTCCCTTAAATAAGACCAATCAGTAACACCTGATTCCCAATCCTCACTAGCACCGCTTGTAACCACCAGAGGGAGCCTCTGCTCAGAACTCATCTCAAACCCATTCACAACAAATTGCGCTCAGAAGAGGAGAAGAGTTTGGAGAAGAAGCCGCAAGATACCATCCTCCCGGATGAAGATTTTTGAGTAAGTACCGCTCCGGCTCCAGAAGAGGAAGCGTCCACCTCCAGGAAGAACTGCTTGTTGCCATCCGGGCGATGCAGCACTGGAGCGGAAGAGAAGGCCTGTTTTAAGGACAGAAAGGCCTCTTCTGCTTCGGGCGTCCACTGTTTGGGGTTAGCATCCTTGCGGGTGAGCGCGGAGATTGGAGCAGTCCGGGAAGAGAAGTGCGGTATGAAGAGGCGGTAATAATTGGCGAATCCCAGGAACCGCTGAATGGCCTTCAACCCCTCCGGTCGGGGCCATTTCTCGATGGCAGATAGTTTCTCCGGATCCATTCGTAGGCCTGTCTGAGAAATGATGTAGCCCAAAAACGGAAGCGAGGTCTGCTCAAAGAGGCACTTCTCATATTTGGCGAAGAGGTGATTCTGCCTGAGCCTGAGCAGAACCTGACGAACATCCCTCCGGTGAGACTGGAGATCCGGAGAGAAGACCAAGATGTCGTCTAGGTACACCACAACGCAGGAGTAGAGAAGGTCTCGGAATATGTCATTGACCAACTCTTGAAAGACTGCCGGAGCATTACAGAGACCAAAGGGCATCACCAAATACTCGTAGTGGCCGTCTCGGGTGTTGAATGCCGTCTTCCATTCATCTCCCTGACGGATACGGACTAGGTTATATGCTCCACGAAGATCCAGTTTGGTGAAGATTCTAGCCCCCCTCAGACGATCAAACAATTCTGGAATGAGCGGAAGAGGGTACTTATTCTTCACTGTGATCAAGTTTAGACCTCTGTAGTCAATACAGGGACGGAGAGAGCCGTCTTTCTTTTTGACGAAGAAGAAACCTGCTCCCGCTGGGGAGGTAGATTTCCGGATGAATCCCTTGGCCAAATTCTCCTCGATATATTCGGACATCGACCTAGTCTCAGCAGCGGACAATGGGTAAATACGCCCACGGGGAGGCGTAGTACCGGGTAGTAGGTCGATCGGGAAATCATACGGTCTGTGAGGAGGTAATGTCTCTGCTTCCTTTTTATTAAAGACATCAGCGAATGACCAATATGGAATCGGGAGCCCTGGTAGATTAGCTGGTGTAGGAGAAGGACGGACGGGATGAACAGGAACCAAACACGTTTTATGACAGTCCTGTCCCCAGCGAAGGATCTCTCCAGTCTGCCAGTCGAGCACGGGTGCATGCTTTTGGAGCCAAGGCAGACCTAGTAAGAAAGCGTGAGAGTCCAGGCAGAACATGAAACGAGATACTCTCCGAATGCAGCATTACCACCTGCAGGGTTATAGCTTCAGTGATAAGTTGGATGGGACGTGGTAGGAGACCCCCATCCACAGCAGCAACAGATACTGGTTCAACCAGAGGTCTGGTAGGAATGCGATATTTTTCCACTAGAGCCTGTGAAACAAGATTCCCGGCTGCTCCAGAATCAAGTTGGGCTAGATCGAAATAACGGTTTTCACCGAGAAGAATTGAGACTGACAGCAGCAGGGATGAAGAGGATTTATTCTTGTCTAGGTTGACCTCTCCGAGCGAACCTAGACACAGGCGTTTCCCGACCTCTCCGGACAGCTACGGATCCGGTGCTCCTTACTGCCACAGTAGAAGCAACTCCCCTCAGCACGGCGTAAGTCCTGACGGGCTTTGACCATCTTGGTTTGGTCGACCTGCATAGGCTCAGCATTGTGCACCTGGGGAGAAACGGAAGGAGTTACAGGTCTCTGAAAAGAAGGTGCTAGACGAGGAAACCTTCTCTCACGGGTGACCTCTTTGGCACGCTCCTGGAACCGTAGATCAATTAGATTGGCAAGAGTTATTAGGTCATCAAGAGAGGTTGGAATGTCCCGACCGGCAAGTTCATCTTTAACACGGCCGGACAGACCCTCCCAGAAAACCGATATCAGAGCGTCATTGTCCCAAGCCAGCTCCGAGGCTAGAGTACGGAACCGTATGGCATATTGACCAACGGTGAGACTTTCCTGACGGGGACGCAGCAGAGATGATGCAGAGGAGGTCTTCCGTCCGGGTTCGTCGAATACCTTCCGGAAGGCCGAGAGGAAAGCGGGCAGGTCAGACACCAGAGGATCCTCCCTCTCCCATAGAGGATTAAGCCAGGCCAGAGCCTCTCCGGTGAGATGGGACATGATGAAGGCAATTTTGGCCCGGTCGGAGTTAAACTGGTGTGCCAGGAGTTCAAAATGCAGGGTACACTGGTTAATGAAACCCCGGGCCAGAGCTGGATCGCCTCCAAACCGAGGAGGAGCTGAGAGTCGAGGTCCAGGAATGGAAACCACGGAATTGGTAAGCAGCGGGACTGCCGGATTACGAGTCATGGCGCCCGCGGGGGTTGTTGGTGAAGTAGTCAGGGTGTCCAGGCGGGAATTAACATTCCGTAAGTGACCCAGGATGGACTCCTGTTGAGACCTCTGACGAGACTGTTCATGACACAGGTCCGAGAGCGAAGGGGTTTGGGTGCCACCGGGTTCCATGGCCCGAGCAAACTGTAACGGGTCTGGTAGGCGGAACCTCTGAGCTTTATTATACAAGAAGGCTTTCCTTGTAAAGGAGCGGGTGGCGCCCGGGGAGACGGACAGGAAGTCACGGCAAGTGACAGGGACAGTCTCTGGACAGATGGGAAGGGGATCACGGCAAGTGAGCGGGGCAGTCTCTGATTATACGGGCAGGTAGTCACGGCAAGTGACCGGGGCAGTCTCTGGATAAGTAGGCAGGGAGTCACGGCAAGTGACCGGGGCAGTCTCTGGATAGGTATGCAGGGAGTCACGGCAAGTGACCGGGGCAGTCTCTGGATAGGTATGCAGGGAATCACGGCAAGTGACCGGGGCAGTCTCTGGATAGGTATGCAGGGAGTCACGGCAAGTGACCGGGGCAGTCTCTAGATAGGTAGGCAGGGAGTCACGGCAAGTGACCGGGGCAGTCTCTGGATTGACATGCAGGTAGTCACAGCAAGTGACCGGGCAGTCTCTGGACAGACAGGCAGGTATATACGACCTGAGATGGTGGAGCCTCCCGGTAGGCTAGCAGGCAGATAGCAGATGACCGCTCCCAAGTGAGCAGGCGAGAGTCTCTGGAATAGCCGAGGATCACCGCATGTGACGTCCGAACCTCCGGGTAGGGCTGCAGTCAGATGGCAGATGAGCGCCCCCAAGTGAGCAGGCGAGAGTCTCTGGAATAGCCGAGGGTCACCGCACGTGACGTCCGAACCTCCGGGTAGGGCTGCAGTCAGATGGCAGATGAGCGCTCCCAAGTGAGCAGGCGAGAGTCTCTGGAATAGCTGATGGTCACCACATGTGACGGCCGAACCTCCAAGTAGGCTTGCGGACAGGTAGCAGACAGCAAACGGGCAGGAAACAGGCAGGTAACTGGTAACGGCACCTGAGGGCTGAAGCAGAGTAAAACAGTGCAACAACAACATTGCTCGGGCACCTCCATTAAGGAGGAAGTACTTTATATAGGGTGGAGTCCTCCGGCATTGGCCGGGGACCTTTTTGAAAAATGTGCGCGGCCCCTTTAAGAGCAGGGGAGCGCGCGGGCGCGCGCCCTAAGTCCAGAAGCAGGGAAGGAGCGCGCGGCCCCAGCAGGAGGGAAGGAGGACGCTGAGCGTGGGTAAGGGGGGCGACATCCCTGCCTGGCAGAGGACGCTGTTGCAGGGGAGCAGCGTCCCTGCCTGGCAGAGGGCAGGGACGTCGGCGCTACACTGTGTTTTTTATTTTTTGAGTGCACATCACGCTCCAGTTACTTGTTCAAGCACTGCTGCTTGTACTCTGCTGAGCGTGTCTCAGTGCCTCATCCTTTTCATTTCTCTCCAATTGGTTCTGCTCCATTCCATTTAAAATAAATATAATCTATTAGTGTGACGCGCTTCCATCCGTATCCAATACATTGGTTGCAAACACTATAGAAGTAGACAAAGGAGTAGCCTTTCACAGATTGTGAACAGTTGTGTTTCAGTGTTCACTTCAGTCTGTGTTTTTTATTTTTTGAGTGCACATCACGCTCCAGTTACTTGTTCAAGCACTGCTGCTTGTACTCTGCTGAGCGTGTCTCAGTGCCTCATCCTTTTCATTTCTCTCCAATTGGTTCTGCTCCATTCCATTTAAAATAAATATAATCTATTAGTGTGACGCGCTTCCATCCGTATCCAATACATTGGTTGCAAACACTATAGAAGTAGACAAAGGAGTAGCCTTTCACAGATTGTGAACAGTTGTGTTTCAGTGTTCACTTCAGTCTCTGCGTAATAACCACACTTAGGCCTTATAACTTTTCTGACTTTCTTTATCAATCTACCAAGATGAAGAAGGCAGGGAGTAAGGCACGTGGTCGTGGCCGTGGAGTTTCAGCAGGGAGAGGACGTGGGGATTCTGTGGCTGCTGCCGCCCTCAGTGACACAGCATCCACCAGTTTTACCCATGAGCGTTCCTTTATGCGCACTTTGGTAGGAGCTCGGCGTGCCCCCCTGCTGCGGGAAGAACAAATTGAAGCCGTTGTTGGTTCGATGGCAGCCAATGCATCGACTTCAATTCCTTCCACCTCCTCTCAGGAACACAACACTGTTGAGCAACCATCTGTCTGTTCACCGCCTGTCAAATTGCCCAGGCAGTCAGAGAGTTCTGTACAGGAGCCAGCTGAGTCTCTGCTTCTGTTCTCAGAATCTGTTGGCTCGCAAACATGGGCACAGGCAAGCAGCATTCTGCAATTTGAAGAAGAGGGAGTATGCAGTGATGCACAACAGCTGTGTCTCTCTCAATCTGAAGAGGCGGGTGAGCCAGTGCCGATGGACAGCACACCGCAGAACGCATCTTATGATGATGATGAGACTCAGGTGCCAGGTTTTGTGGAGCATGGTGCTGCCCAGACCATCCAACAGCAGCAGGTGTTGGAAGAGGGTAGTGGAGATGATGAAGTCCGAGACCCAACATGGCGTGAGCAACAGGAAGGTGGAGGGAGCAGCTCTGAGGAAGAGATTGTCCCAACGGTACAAAGAGGAGGGAGAGGTAGGCTGCAGACTCGCTTGCCTGTAGCCTCCAGTTTGGCACCTGTTGGGAGCAGTTCTCTTAGAAATGTCAAAATTGGCGCTCCCATGACTTGCACTGCGTGGTCCTTTTTTGACAGACTTGTAGATGATATTTGCTATGTTCAATGCAAGCTGTGTAAGCAAAAAGTTAAAAGAGGTAAAAATATCAGTAACCTGAATACCACAAATATGTGGAAACATGTACGGACAAAGCACGTAGCTGAGTTACAAAGACACACTGGAGATGTAGGCCAACCTACAGCAGCACCTACATCTTCAGGTCGTGTTGGAGCCTCTACCTCCAGCTCACACACACCTGGTTCGGCTTCCTCACAGGATCTCCATGGAAGAACCTCGGTCACTGTTGTCCATAGACAAACTGTTATTCCACCCACAGCAGCAAGTTCACAGTCATCGTCACACTCCCAGACCACAAAACAGCCATCGATACCACAGGCATGGGATAAAAGACGGCCATACTCGGCAAACCATCCACGAGCACAGGCTCTGAATGCTGGCATTGCAAAACCCCTGTCCCTTGAAATGCTGTCATTCAGGCTGGTGGAGACTGACAGTTTCAGGAACTTTATGGCATTGGCAGTCCCACAATATAATGTGCCAAGCCGATTTTATTTCAGCAGGCAAGCCGTCCCTGCTCTGCAAAAACATGTCGAGGGAAACATTAAACATGCGCTACTAAACGCCGTCAGTAGCAGGGTCCACCTGACCACCGATGCGTGGACCAGTACCCATGGCCAGGGACGATACCTTTCCCTCACTGCCCATTGGGTCAATGTTGTGGAGCCGGGTACAGATCTTGCCAGTGGCGCTGTACGTGTTCTGCCAACTCCAAGGATTGCAGGAATCCAGTCTGTACACATTGATTCCTCCTCCTACTCCAGTTCCTCAGAATCATCGCTGCACGAGCCGTCACGGTATACCTCCACATGGACCCGTGAACGCTTACCTGTTGCGACCGATATGAGCACAGCCGTGGCCAAACGTCAACAGGCCGTCCTGAAATTAATTTCCATGGGGAATCGAAGCCACACAGCGCAGGAGCTCTGGGATGCCATCAAGCAGGAGAGCGACGTGTGGTTTTTGTCAGCTAATCTCCAGCCAGGCTTGGTAGTGTGTGACAATGGCCGAAAACTGGTGGCAGCTCTGGGCCTTGGCAACCTCACTCACATACCATGTCTGGCACATGTGCTCAACTTGGTCGTGCAGAGTTTTTTGAGGGACTATCCGGATCTTGATGCACTGCTGCACAAGGTCCGCCTAGAGTGCGCTCACTTGCGACGTTCCAGCATGGCCAGATCGCGCATTGCAGCTCTGCAAGTCAGATTTCGCCTTCCTGAACATCGCATCATATGTGACGTACCCAGCAGGTGGAATTCCACGTTACACATGTTGGAGCGGTTGTGTGAGCAGCAGCCAGCAGTAATGGAGTATCAGCTGCAACAGGCGCAATCAACTCACAATTTGCGCCGTTCACACTTCACCACTACTGAGTGGGCCTCTATGAAGGACATCTGCGTTTTGCGTGCGTTTGATGTCTCAACGCGGATGGCGAGTGCAGATGATGCACTAGTCAGCATGACTGTCCCCCTTATCTGCCTGCTTCAGAAATCACTGAAAGCACTAAAGGAAGAGGTTTTGGAAGAGGTGGAGGATGAGGAGTCACAAATTCAATTACTTTCAGGACAGTCAGCGCAACGTGGTTCCTCACAAAGGGCTGGGCAGGGCTCACTTTGTGAGGAGGATGAGGAGGAGGAGTCAATGGAGGAGGAAGAAATCCCTACAGAGGGAGGTACACAACGCTCTAGTCAGTATGTAGAGCGAGGGTGGGGTGATGCAGAGGAGGCAGAGATGACGCCTCTTCCAGAGGACAGCCTTTGTTGGCCAGTTGGGAGTCTGCAGCACATGGTTGATTTCATGCTTCAGTGCCTGAGAAACGACCGCCGCATCGCCCACATTCTCACCACGTCAGATTATTGGGTGTACACCCTCCTAGACCCTCGCTACCGGGACAACTTACAAACCCTCATCACACCGGTGAACCGGGACCGTAAAATGCAGGAGTACCAAGACACACTGGTGCAATCCATACTGTTGTACATTCCAGCCGAGAGAGCTGCTGCTGCTGCTACTGCTTTACAAAGCAGCTCTGTGCGTCGAGGCAGTGTAGACACCTCTACAACAAGAGGGAGCAGAAGCAGCGCCTCTGCACAGGGCAAGAGCTGTATGTTACAAATGTGGCGAAGTTTTGTGACAGCGCCAGCAAGGTCTACACCATCCGAGACGGCTCCAGTCACCAGGAAGAAACGTTTCCGTAAGATGGTGACAGACTACTTGGCTTTCCCTCTAAGTGTACTCCCAGATGCCTCTTCCCCTTTCAAATTTTGGGTCTCTAAGTTGGATACATGGCCAGAGCTTAGCCAGTATGCATTGGAGGTGCTGGCTTGCCCTGATGCCAGTGTATTATCTGAGCGCGTCTTTAGTGCTGCAGGTGGTGTAGTAACAGACCGTCGCATGCGACTATCCTCAGAGAATGTAGACCGGCTTACTTTTCTGAAAATGAACAAGGCATGGATCTCACCTGAATTTGCCTGTCCGTTTTCAGATTAAATAACTGTTTGGCAACGTTTTCCATGTCTCCTGTTATGTTCATCTTTCTACCACCTGAACTCTACTCCCTGGGCTACAACACCGCCATTTGTTGCTCGTAAGTAATTGGCAGGGGTACTGACTCCTGGCCAGCCTGGTTACAGCACGACAGCTGTTTCCTGGCAGTGTAAAACGTCAATTATCCTCCAATAAGTTGTGCTGTCGTGTTGCATTCGGGTTAGCCGACTCTATGGTGCCTGCAGTTTAGGTGATTCCTATGTGTGCTGTGGGATATGTAAATAAAGGCTGTTTCCATTGTGACAATAGGACAAGCACCCACTGTAGGACTGTGTGATTCGGTAACTGCGGACGGCTTGCGTCCTGTCAACTTACATTTTCATGGGTGCGTTCTGCTACCCGTCCGGGGTCCAGTACCGTCAACTGGTTCTCCCCAGTGCCTTTGGCCATAGGTGCCTCCATCTCCGTATCCGAGTTCCACCAAACGTCTGCTGGTCCTTGGTAGTGCTTTGGAGCACAGATACCTCCTGCTTATGTAACCGTGTCACAGTAAACGTCAGCTGGTACTCGGTTGTGACATTGCCTCTTTTCCTTCTGCTACCCGTCCGGGGTCCAGTACCGTCAACTGGTTTCTCCCCAATGCCTTGGCCTAGGTGCTCCATCTCCGTATCCGAGTTCCACCAACGTCTGCTGGTCCTTGGTAGTGCTTTGGAGCACAGGTACCTCCTGCTTAGTAACCGTGTCACAGTAACGTCAGCTGGTACTCGGTTGTGACATTGCCTCTTTTCCTTCTGCTGCCCCTCCGGGTTCCAGCACAGTCAGCTGGGTCCTCGTTACTTCCATTGTCTCTTGCTCCATCTGATACCCGTCAGGGTTCCAGTAACGTCAGCTGGTTCTCGGAAATTAGACGACCTTAAAGACCACCCAGAAGAAGATGACGACAACAAGGACGACGAGCATGAAGCCAACCAGCCTGAACACCATCACAAAGAAAAAATAAAAGATTACCCAGAAGAAGATCACCAACAGGACAAAGAAGGTTAAGACAAACTACAAGATACAGAACAAGAGACAGAAGAACAATAAGCAGAAGATCAAAAAGCAGAAGAACATGAAGTATAAGACCAAAATGAAGAGCAAAATATATGCTCTAAATTCTAAGCAGAAGAAGACTAAGCAGTGTATGGGGGTGAGTCCGTTCCTCCTCGTGGTGCCCCTGGAAAATGCCTGCTGCTGCAGGCTAAACTGAACACGGACAAATACTGTTGTAATTTAAATTCTTTTGTGACAGCAAGAACGGAAGGATGAAAAATTCATACTTTTACAGATTACAAGTACAGGAATCTCTGTCACAAATAAGAATATGAATGAAGAAGATGAAGAGGAAGAAGATGAAGAATTTGAATATGAAGAAGATTAATTAGTTTAATAATAACAATATGAGTAATGTAAACAAAAACATGAATAGCAAGAAGTTTAAGAAGAAGATTAAGAAGGTGAAGATGAAGAATAATTTGATGAGAAAGATGATGCTGCTGAAGATTATGAAGGAGAAAGTGTGGCACTGGCAAAAGTTAAAAAGGTGAAGAGCATGGAAGTTGTGAAACATACATATTTGCCAAAATAGAAAAAAGGTTAACAACATTGTCAATTGTTAGTCAATCCAAACGTATTTCCAAAAAAATATATATTAATGCTATTCCAATGCATTGGGTTAAACATGTATGCCTTTATTGTCTCCTCAACCTCCCCCAATACATTCTACATTAGTCTTTGTTTGTTTTCCTTCATGTACAATTAACCAACAAGGCAAGAATGGGTTTTTTTAATGTCGATATTTGGTTCCATAGACTTACATGGGACTTCCGGTATCGGAATCGGATATCGACGATATTTAGTGATATCGGCGATACCATTCCGATCCGATATTTTAGATATCGAGCAGTATCGCTCAACACTATTCATGAATGATATTTTCAGGGATTTTGTGGATAAATTTCTGATTGTTTATTTGGATGATATCTTGATTTTTTCCAATTACTGGGACTCTCATGTGAAACATGTTCGGACTGTGTTCCAGATTTTGAGAGAGAATGCACTGTATGTGTGTGATGAAACGTGCACACGGTCTGCCCACACGGTAGCCCGGGGTATCACGGCTTGTGATCCCTCCGTGCCGCAAATGTGACGAAAACGCGCACACACACGACGGCTGCTGCCGTCCGACCCAGGTTAAACTGCAGGGATTTATAATTATCCCACTTCCACTTAGGAACTTGCAGCTCTCTGGCGCCCCCCTTACCCTCAGGTCAGTCAGGGAACTGCACCTAGGATAATTAGTCGCCAGACGGGTCACTTGGATGTGTGCTGGCTATTGGGCAAGCTGCAGTGAGGGAATTATAATTACTCCGGGCCGCAGCCAGGCAAATACACTTATAAAACGCGCTCCGTCACTGCCAACGCACCCAGTAGGTTAACACTTTACACCCCTTCTTTTAGCTGCCACCAGCTACGATTTACTTAATGAACAATTTATCAAGAGGGTCCGTAGCAACCCCAAAACAGTAGCGTAGTACTTCAGGCACGTGCAAATTCGTTTATAGAGCAGGAGAAACAAACTAATCATTTTATAGGTTTATTCCTTAAAAGGCAGGCAGTGCTTATAGTTTTAAAAAAAGGTAACAAGCTGAGGCAATACAGTTATGTACAATGCAGTTAGAAATAAAACAGGATTAACAGTGAAAAACTTACATGGTAGTTACATAGGTACAGGCAAGACTGGCTGGGGGAGGAGCCACACGTCATAGTTCATTTGCAGATCTGTTAGTCACATCATCACAGCTTGGAATGACCAAGGGGGCTAACTGCAAGACTTATACATGTGGGCTGCCTGACCTCACAAAAGGGGATGGTTTTCTGGCCACCTCCCCGGCTAGAAGTTCTAGTTTTAGTTCTGGAAGATTATCAGGAGCATACTTCATCCTGAGAACCTCGCAGAAGAATGGCAGACCTATCAATGATCTTACTTAAAATGACGGTTCAAATGAGCCCAAACTTGGGTGAGATAGTTCATTGTGCAACCGAGAATTCAATTTCTCGGGGTTCTGTTGGAGTTACGGGTTCACCAGTACCACGGGAAACAACACCCGATGGACGCAGGTTCCAAAACCGTAGTTTACGTGTTTCTGAGATACGCTCCCACCGTGTTATTACCAAAAGAATGAATTCTCATAATGGCTGCTATGGGACTTTTGCAGGGTTTGGGAAGACAAAGGAAAATTCCTGAGGTGGGAGGGATGAGTGAACTTCAGAGAGAAGGAGGTAGGGGTAACTTTGCCCTGTGGCTTGCAAACGATGGGGGTTTGTAGTTTCTATGTGGAAAGTTCTGGAACAGCACAGGATTATGGGAGCTTGCAGTATCATCACACTCCCCCTCTTAGAGGGCGCTAAGGAGGCATGACCTGCCGGTAATCCGACATGCGCACCTCAGCGGGTTCGCCACGTCGTGACAACCCATCACATTCCCATGATCGCTGCTTTCTTGTGTTGTACGGCAAAATCATACTGCTGTAGGGCAAGGCTCCAGCGTAGCAACCTACCATTGGTTCCGGACACTGTGTGCAGCCAGCTCAGAGGGTTGTGGTCGGTGACCACCTTGAAGGTGCGCCCGTACAGGTAGGGCTGCAAACATTGCAGTGCCCAGACCATGGCCAGGCACTCCTTCTCGATGGTGGAGTATGCCACTTCCCTCGGCAGAAGTTTCGGCTCAGGTACAACACGGGGTTGCTCCTGGTTCCCCGAATCAACCTGGCTGAGTACAGCACCGAGGCCAATTTCGCTGGCGTCAGTCTGTACCAGGAATGGCCGACTGCTGTCGACAACTTCAACACTGGAGAGCTGCACAGGGCTGTTTTCAAAGCTCGGAATGCCGCCTCACAGCCATCTGTCCAAGCTGACTGTTTGGGGTAGACCGCCCTTGGTGAGGTCGTCAAGGGTTTTGCAATGGCGCTATAGTTCGGTACGAAACGCCTATAGTACCCTGCAGTGCCCAGGAAGGACTTCACTGCTTTTTGGTCCTGGGGGTGGGCCAGGACACGATCGCGTCCACTTTCTCGGGCTCTGGACTCATGAACCCCCGCCTACCCGGTGCCCCAGGTAGTGGACCTCCCTCATGCCCATCTGGCATTTTCCCCGGCTTGAAGGTCAGACCTGCCTGGCGAATACGCTTGAGCACCTCCTGGAGATGCTGAAGGTGTTCCTCCCAGGTGGAACTGAAGACGGCAATATCGTCCAGGTACGCCACAGCGTACTCCTCCAGTCCCTGAAGCAGGTGGTTGACCATCCACTGAAAGTGGCAGGGGCATTCTTCATGCCGAAAGGCATGACCGTGGACTCGTACAGTCCAAAAGGGGTGATAAAGGCGGATTTCTCCTGCGCCGCAGGGCTCAGGGAATCTGCCAGTATCCCCGGCTTAAATCCATGATGGATTGTACTTGGCATTCGCCAACCACTCCAGCAGATCCTCGATGCGGGCATTGGGTGCGCATCAGAGGTAGTGATGGCGTTGACCCCCTGTAATCCACACAGAACCGAGTGGCCGATCCTTTTTGGCACGAGAACTACAGTGAGGCCCACGCGCTTTTGGACGGTCGGATCACCCCCAGCTGCAACATCTAAATGGATCTCCTGGCGCATAATCTGCTGCACTTCCTCAAGATCCGATAAGGTGTCCGCCGAAACGGGGCGTGATTCCCGGTGTCCACCTCGTGGACTGCCAACTTGGTCCTTCCGGGTTGGTTAGTGAACACGGCCCGAAAGGATTCCAGAGTGGTCAGCAACTGCAACCACTGGGGGCGGTTAGCAAGGCATTTCCCCTCCATGTCCTCAATGGACCCATTGGCCTTGGCTTGGGCCAGCATGTCCAGGAGGGGATCCTCCTCCCCGTCCTCGGCAGGTTGCAGACCGGTAGGACGCAGGCTTCACGTTCGTGATGGGCCTTCATCATGTTGACGTGAAAGGCCTTGCGCCTACCCCGAGTGTGGTCAAGCGTGACCACGTAGGTGACTGGGTTTGAGGCGTTGGTGCACGACGTACGGGCCTTCCCAGGCTGCCTGAAGCTTATCCTTTGTACGGGAAACCAACACCCACACCTTTTGACCCACCTAATAGGCCCCGCTCCCGGCGTTTGGTCGTACCAGTGCTTCTGGCAGCCTGAGCCTGCGTCAGGGTTGTCATGCGCCAACTGCGTCAAGGTCTGCATCTTGTCGCGGAAAGCGCAAGACATAATCCACAATGGACACTTCTGTGGGGTTTGGCTCATCTTCCCAGATTCTCTTATCAACCCAAGGGGTCCCCGACTCGCCTGCCATACAGGAGCTCAAAGGGGGAGAACCCCGTCGAGGCCTGCGGGACTTCTCTGTAGGCAAACAGCAGGTGTGGGATTTACCGCTCCCAATCGCGTCCCTGGGTCTCAACCAGCAATGCGGAGAAATCTGTTTGAGGGTACCGTTAAAGCGCATCACACAAACCATTGGTCTGTGGTGATATGCACCGATACCATACGCGTCACCTGCATTTTGCTGCAGAGAGCCTTCATTAGGCGAGACATGAATTGGGTCCCTCGATCAGTAAGCATCTCCCTGGGAAATCCTACCCGTGAAAAGATGGTCACCAATGCATCCGCCACTTATCTGCCTTAGTTGAGGACAGAGCTACTGCCTCCGGGTACCGGGTAGCGTAGTCTACCACAGTAAGATGTATTGCTTCCAGAGCGGCTGGGGACGGCCACGGGCCCACAATGTCCACCGCATCCTCTGTAAAGGCTCCTCTATCACTGGCAACGGGATCATGGGAGCCTTAAAGCAGGCCCCGCCTTCCCCACTCTTTGACAGGTGATACAGGAGCGGCAGTAGTTAGTCACATCTGTCCCCATCTTGGGCCAATAGAAGTGTTGAGACAGCCGGCCTTATTTTGCTGATCCCCAAGTGTCCAGCAAGTGGAATCTCATGGGCAATCCTCAACAACTCACCTCGAACTGGTGCGGGGCGACCACTGTTTTTCCCTCAACCACTCCTTTTGGAATCTCCGGGTACTGTCTCCCGGTACAACCTTCCTCGTTCCCAGAACACCCTCTCCTTATCAGTCACGGAGGTGGGCGTCTCGGGGAGGTGCCTCAAGTTCTCCAGGCTCGCATCTGAGTGCAGAGCGGCCTGGAACTCCTGGGTGGGCAGCCAGAAGTGACTCAGGGTTCCTTCCTCACTGGGACCCTCTGGGCCCGGCTCTGGTCCACCTCTGGTTCAGTCTTCCTGTAGCGGAGGAGGGTTCCAGATGGCAGGGCGCTACCTGCGATCGGGCCACATCTTACTGCGGGTGACAGCAGCTACATATGCATGTCTCCGGGGATTTCTATAGACCCCATCAGCCTGCGCTGCTATGGCTCTACCTCCCCATCCACCCCCAACACTTCAGGAGCAGTGCTACTTATGGCCAGTTACCTTCCTCGGTGGCACTGGTCAGTGTCATGGCGTCACCTTCCTCCCGTTTCCATGCACCTCCCCATTTCCTTGAGCACTGTCGCTAGCTCCTGCTAGGGGTTCCTCAGCCATCCACTCCGCAGAGCGACGTGGCTGAACGCTCCTGTACCTGTGGACACATCTACCACTTCAAGAAAGGGTTAACCAGGTTCAGATGGCACAGATACATCACTATCAGCATCATTCCTAGGGAAAGAAAAGGTTATCAGTTACATAATCACTTCGCAAAGCAATGGCAGGTAACACATTCAGTTTCCATTATCATCAACATCATGGTTACGTTAACCTTATTATCAGATTGGGGAGGGGTTCCGGGACATAGTACGCGACCATCCTCCCCAGATCAGTCCCCAAAAAACATCAGTGGGCAGGTTTTCGGGGCACCCCACTTCCTTCACCCCGCTCCCGGACCCCAGTCAAATGAAAACCTCGGGCTATCGGCAAGGGGGTAGTGGACGCCCCCAATCCCGGTGACAGTTAAGGTTTTCCCCGAATCAACATCTTCAGGGGCCCGCCAGTTCAAGTCGGAGAGGGTTCGTTCAGCGCGGTGTCCTTGAGGCCTGTAGCAAGACGGGCCCCCACGCGGACGGGCTGCACGTTGTCATCAACCCTCCCCACCACACCCCCACCAAAAGAACAGAGGCGTTGGGCCTGGAGGCCTTGGCTGGGGGTTCTTCTGCCTCTCCGGACAGGTGGCGCTGATGTGCCTGTCCGTTTACAGGAGAAACACTGGCGGGGGTCCTGATGTATGCCTGGCGCTGGCAAAGGGATAGTGCCTCCAGAGGGACGGCTGGCAGGGGCACGGGGTTGGTTGCAGGCTTACCCCCTCCCCAGCGGGCGGTGACGGGCTTCCGCACCTCGGGTTTCCGGTTGGCCTCATAGCTGTCGGCGATACCGTGCTGTTAGACCGCGTCCTTCCGGTTCTCGGTCCAGGATGAACTGTCGGACCTCAGCTGGGCACAGATGCAGGAACTGGTCTTTGATCATCAGTCCCTCAGCTCCTCAAAGGGTCAACTGACAGTCCATGGATCCACTGGTCAAAGTGGGTCCGAGTCCTTGCACCACATCGCTATAACGTCGTGGGGCCATGTTGGAGGTTCCGAACTTCTTTCGGTATACCTCAGGGGTTAGCTGGTACTTGGCGATCAGGGCCTGCTTGATGGCCTCATAGGCACCATCTTGATCTGACGTAGGGGAAGCAAAACGCCTCCAGAGCTTTGCCCTTTAGCCGGGGGTCAAGTACCTGGCCCATTGGTCGTCAGGCAGCTGGTACGTCTGCAAACTTTCTCAAAGGGGCCCGCAGAAAAGTGCCAATCCTCCATCCTTTTCCATCACGGGAAAGTGCTCTGGCCGGGCTTCGGACTCTGAGCGCTGCTGGGCGCACTGCTCCGGCTGTGGAGGGCATTGCCCCTTGTCGAAGCAGCTCCAGTTCATGGGCTCTCTGACTTCCCGCTCGCTCTCTCAGCCTCCCCGCTCGGCCTCTCCCGCTGGGCTTGGCGCTCGGCTCGGGCCTCCTGCTGTATTGCGGATCGTTTCAGGCACCCCACGGTCGTCGGCGGGGAGTCCCTCCAGGGCCGCCTGCAGATAAGGGCCAAACCCGCCCTGGGTGTAAGCATGCAGGGTTTGGGCCTCGCTGCAGCACCACCTTGGCTTGGGGCCGGTCCTGCACCCGCCACACTCGATGCCGTCCAGTTCCTTCAGGGCCTGGACCATTGGCCTTTGGTTCGGTTCGTGTGGACAAGGCCGTGGTACTTGCAGATTCCCACAAGAGTGTCCTTGCTCTGCTTTTCGTACCAACTTGCTCCTATTGTAGCCATGTTTTGCCAAATAAAAGATAGGATAGAAAACAAAGAGAAGGGAGGGGTAACCGCAAGTACACACAATTGTCTCAGGACTAATAAACACTGAGTCTGTCTCCAAAACTTTAGTTGCAGGGTCCCTGAAGAAACGTGCAAGTTTTTTAGTGAATGGAATGATTGCTCAAACCAGATCACTATGCTCTATAATCCCACCGCTCTGCCACCACATGTGATAAACGTGCACACGGTCCGCCACACGGTAGCCCGGGGTTATCACGGCTTGGATCCCTCCGTGCCGCAAATGTGACGAAAACGCGCACAACACACGACGGCTGCTGCCGTCCGACCCAGTAAACCATGCAGGGATTTATAATTATCCCACTTCCACTAGGAACTTGCAGCTCTTGGCGCCCCCCTTACCCTCAGGTCAGTCAGGGAACTGCACCTAGGATAATTAGTCGCCAGACAGGTCACTTGGATGTGTGCTGGCTATTGGGCACACTGCAGTGAGGGAATTATAATTACTCCGGGCCGCAGCCAGCAATACACTTATAAAACCGCTCCCGTCACTGCCAACGCCACCCAATAGGTTAACACTTTACACCCCTTCTTTTAGCTGCCACCAGCTACGATTTACTTAATGAACAATTTATCAAGAGGGTCCGTAGCAACCCCAAAACAGTATGCGTAGTACTTCAGGCACGTGCAAATTCATTTATAGAGCAGGAAACAAACTAATAATTTTTATAGGTTTATTCCTTAAAAGGCAGGTAGTGCTTATGTTTTTAAAAAAAGATAACAAGCTAGGCAGTACAGTTATGTACAATGCATTAGAAATAAAACAGGATTAACATTGAAAAACTTACATGGTAGTTACATAGGTACAGGCAAGACTGGCTGGGGAGGAGCCACACGTATAGTTCATTTACAGATCTGTTAGTCACGTCATCAAGCTTGGAATGACCAAGGGGGGTAACTGCAAGACTTATACATGTGGGCTGCTGACCTCACAAAAGGGGATGGTTTTCTGGCCACCTCCCCCGGGCTAGAAGTTCTAGTTTTAGTTTCTGAAGATTATCAGAAGCATCTTCATCCTGAGAACCTCGCAGAAGAATGGCAGACCTTCAATGATCTTACTTTAAAATGACGGTTCAAATGAGCCCAAACTTGGGTGAGATAGTTTCATTGTGCATCCGAGAATTCCATTTCTCGGGTTCTGTTGGAGTTACGGGTTCACCAGAACCACGGGAACAACACCCGATGGACGCAGGTTCCAAAAACTGTAAGTTTACGTGTTTCTGAGATACGCTCCCACCGTGTTATTACCAAAAGAAAAGAAATTCTCATAATGGCTGCTATGGGACTTTTGCAGGGTTTGGGAAGACAAAGGAAAATTCCGAGGGGGGAGG
>JARQOD010008954.1:0-33425 GCA_033576555.1 Oophaga sylvatica
CCCATCATCAAAGGCTGAAAGGAACCCACTCCTCATAACAACCACATCTACAAAAAGAAAGAAGGGGCAAAACAATGCATTTCTCTAAAATTTTTTTCCAAAATTTTTAAACCATTAAAACAAACAAAAAAAAAATAAAACCATTAAACGCAAAGGCCACTTGTATTTTTGGACCTACAACCCCCACGCCTAAAAAAAGCACAAGCGACCAAAATAATAAAATACAAGGTCATGTACAAAAGTACAAGGCAATTGTGAGAAGGGGGCCCGGGGTCCGCCCACAGCCGGGGGGTACAGGGTTGTGACCCTCCGGCGCAAATTGACGAAAACCCCCCACAAACAAAACCGGGGCTGCGCCGCCCGACCCATAAACTGCGGGGTTTAAAAAATTACCCATTTCCCCTGGGAATTTGCAGCTCTCGGGGCGCCCCCCTTACCCCAGGCATCAGGGGAACGCACCTAGGAAAATTTGGGCCCGACGGGTCCAGGGGATGTGTGCGGCTTTTGGGCACGCGATGGGGGAAATTTATAAACCCGGCTGCAGCCACATACCCTAAAACCCCCCCGCACTGCCAGCGCCCCAATAGATTAACACTTTACACCCCTTCCTTTACTCCCACCACTACAGCTTTTGATGAACAATTATAAAGGGGGTCCGTGAAACCCCCAAAACAAAAGGGGTTGCTTCAGGCACGTGCAAATTCTTTTATAGAGCGGAAAAAAAACTAAAAAATTTATAGTTTATTCCCTTTAAAAAAAACAGGCGTGCTTATAAAATAAAAAAGATTAACAAACGGACAATACGTATAACAGATGCAGTTTAAAAAAATAAAATGGGTTTTAAATAAAGTAACTCACAGGGGGTTAATCATTCAAACAAGCCCGGGTGGGGAAGAGCCCACGTCATAGTTCATTGGGAATCTCTTTTCTAGGACATCCCCAGAAAAGGGCCCAAGGAACTTCACTGCAAACTTTCATTCAGCTTCGACCCCACAAAAAGGGGTGCCTCTGGGCCCCCCCCCTGGGTGCAAACTATGTTTGAGCTCTTTTTTTCTAAGGTTTAAACTCTCCCCTTTAACCAGCAAATAACCGCCAAACAAAGATCTCACTCCAAAATACGGTTCCAATACCCACCTTTGGGGGGGGGGTAGTACATGGGGGACCCCCAAAACCTTTCTCGGGTTCTGTTTGGGGTTACGGGTTTACCATACCACGGGAACGATGCCCGTCGGGGCTGGTTCAACACAGTAACTTTGTGTTTCTAGCGAATGCTCCCACCTGTTAAAAAACCCAAAAAAAAATGATTTTCCAAAATGGGTCTATAGGAAAAAGCCTTCAACAATCAGACCCCTGCGGGGAAGCGGGAAAAATTCCAGCACGCACCACATTACACGCCGACCGGCTGGGGTTGGTTTGAATACGAGAGCCTGAAGAAGGGGGGGGCTTTGCTTGGTCTTCGCAGTACAAAAAAAAAAAATGAGGACGCATTCCAGCCCGCACTCATCACACCTCCCCCCCTTAAGGGGCGTACGGGGCATACCTGTCGTAATCCCAGCCACCCCACGGGGTTTGCCACTCGGATAAACCCCCCAGCATTCCCAGATCACTGCCTTTTTGGGTGACGGGAAAATCAACGCTGCAGGGAAGGCCCCCAGAGCAACCCCCATTGGTTCCGGACACTGTGTGCGCCAGCTTTCCCGGGGTTGTGGTCGGTGCCCCCCTTGAAGGGGGGCCCCGACCGGGAGGCCAAACTGCATCCCAACCATGGCCAGCACCCCCTCGTGGTGGAGTAAGCCACTTCCCTTTTTGGGAAAGTTTCCCCCGGGTCAGTACAACACGGGGGGGCCCTGGTTCCCCCCAATCAACCTGGGTATACAGCACCGAGGCCAAATCGCGGGGTCAGTCTGTACCCGGAATTTGGCCCACTGCCGGGCGGTTTCAACACTGGGGAGCTGCCAAGCGTTTCAAAACCGGAATGCCGCCTCACACCTCTTCCCTTGACGTTTTTGGGGGAGACCGCCCCCGGTAGGTCCCAAGGGTTTTTTCAATGGCGCTAAAGTTCGGAAACGAAACCCTATAGTACCCGCAGTGCCCGGAAGGACTTCACCTTTTTTTGGTCCTGGGTGGGCCGGGAAAAACATCCGTCCACTTTCCCTCGGGCTCGGACTCATGGAACCCCCGCCCCCCCCCCGGTGCCCCAGGAGTGGACCCCCCCCAGCCCTCGGGCTTTTTCCCGTTTGATGGCAGACCTCCTGGTGAATACCTTGAGCACCTCCTGGAGAGCAAAGGTGTTCCTCCCGGGTGGAACGAAGACGGCAAGTCGTCCAGGACGCCACAGCTACTCCCCCCCGCCCTAAAAGCAGGGGGTTTTGACCATCCGCTGGAAAGGGCAGGGGCATTCTTCATGCCGAAAGGCAGACCGTGGGGACTCGTACACCCAAAAAGGGGTGATAAAGGCGGGATTTTCCTGCGCCGCAGGGCTCAGGGAATCTGCCAGTACCCCCCCGGCTCAGATCCAGATGATATGTACTTGGCATTCCCCAACCGCCCCAGAACCTCGATGCGGGCAGGGGTGCGCTCAGAGTAGTGAGGGCGTTGACCCCCGTAGTCCAGCAGAACCGGGGGGCCGATCCTTTTTTTGGCAAAGAACTACAGGTAGGCCCACGCCATTTGGACTGCCGGATCACCCCCACGCAACATCTCATGATCCCGGGCCATAATTGCTGCACTTCCCAAGTCCGATAAGGTGTCCGCCGAACGGGCGTGAAACCCGGTGGGCCCCTCGTGGGCTGCCAACTCGGTCCTTCCGGGCCGGTTTTTGAATCCGCCCGGAAGGGGTTTTTCCCGGTGGTACAACTGCAAACCCCTGGGGACGGTTTTGCGAGGCATTTACCCCATGTCCCAATGGGCCCCCTTTGGGAAGCTTGGGGCCACAGTCCCAGGAGGGGGGTCCCTTTCCCCTCCTCGGGGAGATTGCAGACCCTAGGGCGCAGGCTTTACTTCTGAGGGCCTTTATATGTTTACGTGAAAGGCCTTGCGCCACCCCATGGGTCAAGCGGACCACCATAGGGGCGGGGTTTGACTGTTGGGCACACGACGCCTTCCCAGGCCCGAAGTTATCCTTTGGTAGGGGACCAGCACCCACATTTTTTCCCACCGGGTGGGGCCCCCCGGGGCGTTCTGGTCAAAACCATGCTTCTGGAACCTGAGCCGCGTATTTTGTCATGCACCAACTGCTCAAGGTCTGCACTTGTCGCGAAGCCAGACAAAACCCACATGGACATTTCCGGGGGGTTTGGCCATCTCCCAGGACTCATCAACCCAAGGGGGGCCCCCCGGATCGCCTACCATACGACTCGGGGGGGGGAACCCCGTCGAGGCCGCGGGATTTTCCTGGGGCAAATAGCAGGGGGAGGAACCGCCCCAAATTTCCTCCCTGAGCTCCCCCAACCCCGCATGCGAGCATCTGTTTGGGGGTAAAACCTTTTAAAGCGCTCACAAAAAACCTTTGGGGCCGTGGGTGAAAACGCCTCGTACCCATACCCACCTGCTTTTTTTTGCAAGAGCCTTTTTTGGCGAGCAAAAAAAATTTGGGGGCCCATCCCGGAAACAACCCCCGGGGGAAATTTCCCCCCCCGAAAAGGGGGTCACCATTTTCATCCGCCACCCTTTCCCCCCAGTTGAGACAGAGCAAACGCCTCCCCGGGGCCCGGGGGACGTAGTCACCACAGGCCCGGATGTTGCTTCCCCAAACTGCTGGGGACGGGGCCCCGGGGCCCCACTCCACCGCGACCTCGGGGAAAGGGTCCTCAACACTGGCAACGGGAAACAGGGGGGCCTAAAGCCCCCCCCCCCCTTCCCCCCCCATTTTTACGGGGGATCAGGGGCGGCAGAGGTTAGTCCCCATCGCCCCATCTTGGGCCAATAGAAGTGTTGAAGGGGGGCCAAAACCGGCCTTTAAATTTTTTCAAACCCCCCAAGGGCCGCAAGTTTGGGTTTTCAGGACAATCCTCAACAACCCCCCTCGGGGAACCCGGGGTGGAAAACCCACCTTTTTTTTTTTTTTTTTTTTTTTTTTTTTTCCCCCCAACCACTTTCCTTTTTTGGGAAACCCCCGGGTATTCTCCCCGGGGGAAAAAAACCTTTTCCCCTTTTTCCCCCCAAAAAAAAACCCCCCCCTTTAACAAAAGGGGGGGGGGGGGTCCGGCGAAAGGGGGGCCTTCCCCCCAATTTTTCCCCCGGGTCCATTTTGAGTGCAGAGCGGCCTGGAACCCCCCTGGGGGAGGGAGCCCGAAGTACGTCAAAGGGTTTTTCCTTTTTCCCCCTGGGAACCCCCCCCCGGGAAACCCCCCCCCCCCCCCGGGTCTGGGTCCACCCTCTGGTTTCATTCCCTCCCCCCTGAGGGGGAAAGGGGGGCCGAAAGGGAGGGCGCTAACCCCGCGATCCCCCCCACCCCCGGGTTTCGGGGGGCAGCATACTAACAAAACCCCCCCGGGGGGGTTTTATAGACCCCTCAGCCCGCCTGCAGGCCTCCTCCCCATCCCCCCCCAACACTTCAGGAGAGTGCACATTTGGGGCCGTTTACCTTCCTCGGGGGGATTTGGGGCAAGTGTTTTAAAAAGGGCGGGCACCCCCCCCCCCCCTTTCCCCCCCCCCCCCGGTTTTCCCCGGGGGCCCCCCCCATTTTTTGAGCCTTGGGCGCTTGTCCTCAGGGGTTTTTCAAAAAGGGGCCCCCAAAACCCCCCAAGCGAGGGCAAAACCCCTGTCCTGGGGACCCCTCCTTTCCCCTTCAAAAAAAGGGTTAACCCTTTTTAAAAAGGGACAGATAAAATCACTATCAAAAAAAATTTCCTGGGGAAAAAAAAGGTAAACAGTTTGCAAAACACACTTTTGCAAACATTAGAAAAAACCAAAACACCCCCAAAACATCAAAAAAACAAAACAAAGGTTTAACTTAACCCTTAATTTGTTTGGGGGAAGGGGGGGTTTGGGACTAGACCCACCCCCCCCTCCCCCCAGATCAGCCCCCCCCCAAAAAAAAAATCAGGGGGCAAAGGTTTTTTTGGAAACCCCCCCAACCCTTTCCCTTCCCCCCCCCCCCGCCCCCCCCCCCCCCCCCCCCTTTCCCCAGTCAATGAAAACTGGGGGTATCGAAAAGGGGAAATTGGAAACCCCCCGGCCCCCCCCCCCGGGACATTAAAAGGGTTTTTTTTTCCCCCCCCAATAAAAATTTTCGGGGGGGGGGCCGCCAGTTTTGGGGGGGATGAGGGTTTTTTCACCCCCGGGGGCCCTTTTGGGGGCCTGTAAAAAACGGGCCCCCACCGGAGGGGGGCCCCGTTGCCCTCAACCCCCCCAAAACCACCCCCAAAAAAAAAGAGGCTTTTTGGGGCCGGGCCTTTGGGGGGGGGGTTTTTTTCCCCTCCCGGACGGGGCGCGGTTTTGGGCCAGTCCTTTTTGCAGGAGAAACAAATGGGGGGGTCTGATGAGGCCGGGCGCGGCAAAGGGGGTAGGCCTCCAACGGACGCGGGGAGGGGCACGGGTTGGTCAGTTTCCCCCCCCCCCAAGGGGGGTGAGGGGCCCTTTCCCCCCCCGGGGGTTTCCCGGGTTGGGGCCCCTAGGTGGGCGATTCGGGCTGTTGGGGCCGCGTCCCGGGGTTTTCGGCCGGGAAAAATGGGCCCTTTAGCGGCACCCGATTTAGGGAAATTTGGCCCCCTTTTATCACGGGGCTTTCAGCTCCTCATAGGGGGCAACTGCAGTCCAGGACCACGGGGCAAAGGGGGCCCCGATCCCCTTTCACCACATCGCTATAACTGCCCCTGTGGCCCCCCCCGGGTTTAGGTTCCCAAAAATTCTTTTTTAACCTCGGGGGGTTTGCGGGGATTTTTCAATCGGGGGCCGCTTGAGGGGCCCCAAAGCCTGTCTTGATCGGGGGCAGGGAAGCAAAAATCCCCAAAAATTTTTTCCCTTTAGGGCCCGGGTCAATAAACCTGCCCATTGGTCGGCACCCCGGGGCTGTCTGCAACTTTTTAAAAGGGGCCCCCAAAAAAGTGTCCAAGTCCCGCCCCCTTTTCCCGCACGGGAAAGTGGCCCCCCCCGGGGTTGGGACCTGAAACGGGTGGCACACTGCTCGGGCGTGGAGGGCTTTTCCCCTCCTGGACCACTCCACTCAGGGGGTCCTACCCCCGCTCCCCTCCTCAGCCCCCTCGCGGGGGTTGGCGCTGGGTTGGCCCCGGGGTGGGGGCCTCCGTGGTTTAAAGCAAAAACCTTCACCCCCCCCCGGTCGTGGGGGGGGATTTTCCCCCAGGCCGCCTCGGGAAAAGGCCCCCGCCCCCCGGGGTGTAAGCCGCAGGGTTTGGGCCTCTGCGGCCCCCCAAAAACTTGGTTTTGGGGGCCGGGGTTCTGTCCCTCCTCGCTCTCAGCGTGGACCGTGCCCTTTCGGGGCCTTTTATCAGGGGGGTTTGGGTTTTGGGGCCCCCGGGGTCAAGGCCTGGGGAAATCATATTCCAGCAAGAGTGTCCCTTTTGCATTTTTTTTTTTTTTTTTAACCAACTTGCCCCTTTTTTTACCATTTTTTCCAAAAAAAAAAAGGGGTAGAAAAAAAAAAAGGGAAGGGGGGGGGAAAAGCAAGTACACAAAATTTTCCCTCGACAAATTTAAACACTGGGGTCTTTCTCCAAAATTTTTGGCGGGTTTGGGGGGGAAGAACCTGCAATTTTTTTTTTTTAGTGAAGGGAAAAATTTTCCAAACCAACACAAATGCTCAAAACCCCCCCCCTTTCCCCCAAAAATTTTATGAACGGCACGCGCCCCAAAACAAACCCGGTACCGGGTGGATCCCCCGTGCTGCAATGTGACAAACCCCAAAACACGCGTTTTCCCCACCCAAAAAAGGGCAGGGATTTAAAAATTACCCACTTCCTTTTTGGAACTTCAGCTCCTGGCGCCCCCCTTCCCTCGGGGCCAGTCAGGGAACTGCACCTAGAAAATTTGGGGCGCCAACGGGTCACTTGGGGTGGCTGGCTTTTTGGGAAAAGCTGCAGTGGGGGAAATTTTTAAAAAAATTTCTCCGGGTGCAGCCACATACCCTTTTAAACCCCGCCCGCACTGCCCCGCACCCAAAAGTTTAAAAAACTTTAAAACCTTTTTCCCTTTTGGGCTGCCACCAAAACAGCTTTTTTAAAACAATTTTTAAAAGGGTTTCCGAGCAACCCCAAAACAAAAGCGAGGCTCCCAGGAAAATTCGTTTATAAGCGGGGGAAACAAACAAAAATTTAAGGTTACCTTTAAAAAAAAACCCAGGCATGCTTAAATAATTAAAAAATGTAACAAACTGAGACATATCTTATAAAAAATCATTTTTAAAAAAAATGGTTTTAAGAATGAAAGAAAATCACATGGTTTTAATCATTACGGGCCCAACCCCGGCGGGGGGAAAGGAAAGCCACACGCATAGTTCATTTTTTAGATCTCTTACCAGACATCCCACAAAAATGCCTAAGAACTTCACTGAAAAATTTTTCAGCAGCTTTTGCCCTCACAAAAAGGGCGGGTCCGGGGGCCCCCCCCCCGGGGGGCTGCAAGCGGGGGTTTTGAGCTCTGCAATATAAAAAAGGTTCAAAACCCCGCCCCTTGAACCTAGCAGAATAACGGCAACCTATCAATGATCTCACTCCAAATGAGGGTTCCAATGACCCACACTTGGGGGCTAGAAAAGGGGGGGCCCCCAAAAAAACCAAATTTCTGGGGTTCTTTTGGGGGTTAAAAGGTCACCAGTACCAGGGGAACGATGCCCGTCGCGCAGGTTTAAACAGAAAAATTTTGTGTTTCCAAAAGCCCCACCGGTTATTAAAACCAAAAAAAAAATGAATTCTCCAAAATGGCTGCTATAAAAAAAGCACGTGGCAACAAGCAGGACCCCCGGGAAGGGGGGAAAAACCCAAAACGGCGCTCACTTTTCACCCTGAGTGCAGCGGGGGGGTTGGGGTTTTAAAATACAAGGAAACTGCAGAAGAAAAGGGGGGGGGGGTTTGCTTGGTGGCTTTCCCCCCTAAAAAAAAAAAGAGGGGAAAACAATTCCCACAGCACCATCCAAGCAATAACAAAAAAGGGGCAAGAGAGCCTGGGGTTCCATAAAAGGGGGCAGGGGGGAAACGGAAAAGGGGAAACCCATACCCAAGAAAAGGGGAAAAAATTTTACCCCTAAACACCCCCAACCTAACCCGGGGCCCCAACCCTTTTACGGGTCTTTCCCCATTTCACCGTCACTGGCAACAAAGGATGAGCCTGGAAATTGAACAAAAGGGGAAGGACGCAAAAACTAGTCTTTTTAAAAACAAAAGACGGGGGAAAGAGACAGGGGGGGGGGGAAAAAAAAAAAAGAAAGGACTCCACAGTACAAAAGAAAAAAACAGCTTTTTCCAGGAACAATAAAACCCTTTTTCCCGAAAAATTTTAAAGGGGGAGGAAGAAAACCAAGTTTCATGAGAAAGCTAGAGGGGTTTTTAAAAAAAAAAGGGGGAAAACCCAACAAATTTTTTGGGGAAAAAAAACAGAGAGAAGAAAGAGGGGGAAATGAAAAAACAAAGGGAAAGAACGAACAGAGAAAAAGGGGGAAGAAAAGGGAAAGAAAAAGGGGGGAAGAGAAAGAAAGAACAAGAAAGCTGACAGAGAAAAAAAATTAGAGAGAAAAAAAGACCCGGAAAACGAAAGAAAAGGAAAGAAAGGAAAAAAAAGAAACAAAGAAAGAACAGAGAGAAAAAAAGAAGACAAAGGGGGAAGGGGGGAACAGAGAAAAGAAAGATTTGAGAAAAAAAGAAAGAAAGATTAAGAGGGAAGAAAGAAAAAAAGGGGAAGGGGAAAAAACCCAAAAGAAAGAAAATGGGAAAGAAAAAACAGAGAGCGGGGAGAGAAAGAAAAAAAAGAACAAGAGGAAAAAAAAACCAGAAAAAAATTTTAAAACCCCCCTTTCAAAATTTTTTTTCTTTTTGGGGTGTCACATGCCCTTTTTTTTTCCCCATTTAGCGGGGCCCCCCCCTTTTGGCTTTGCTGACTTCAGTATTTTCTCCCCTTTTTAAACACCGGGCTTTGGTGCCTTACCTGTCATTTTGCTTGATCTTGGATCTCTTAGTATTTTTTTCTGTTTTAAATTTTTCCCGCTACAATTTTCTGTTAGGGGGGCCCCCTTTTTTACCCACCCCCCAATCCCTTTTGGGGGTTCCTCCCTCGAAAATATAGGGTTTTTTTTCAGACACTGAGGACTTTTTGGGGGGGGTTTGCCCGGGTCAGGGGTTTCCCCCTTACATCGAGGGATCCCTCAGTCCAATTTTTGGGGGGGAATTCCCCCCCTTTCCCCTTTTTTTTTTTAGCAATCCCAAAAAAGTAATCCACCCAAAGAAAAAAAAAAATCTCTAAGGAAAGATTTTCTTTTTCCTCAGGTGTCGGGTTGGGTTTTGGGTGAACCCTCAGGCCCCTCCTTTTGGGGGGGGTTTAAATCCACCAAAAAGGGTAGTTTTTTTGGGGCACATTTCGTGAGCCCAAAAAGGGGGGTTTGCCTGATTTTTTTTTGGGGGAAAAACAAATTTTTTTTTTTTTAAAATGCTTGCTTGTTTTTTTCCCTTTTAACCCAATCCTCTGGGGAGAATCACAGCCATAGGGGGTTTTTTTAAAAACCCCTTTTGCCAAAAAACCCAACGGGGGTTTTCTCTGCAGCCCCCTTTATCGGTCCCACAGGGGGCGGAAAAAGATCATTTTTGAAAATTTTTTTTTGCAGGTTAATAAAAGGGTTAAAGATTTGCTGTTTGGGTTACCTATCCTGAACTCAAAGGTTTGTTTTTGAAGGGGTTTGAGATGAGTTCTGAGGGGGACCCCCTCTGGGGTTACAAGCGGACTGGCTTTCCCTGAAATTGTGAGGACGGAACAGGGTTTACGCTGGCTTATGGGTCACCTTCCCCGGGGTTTTCCGGGGGATCAATTGTTCGGGCTGAATCCTTCATTCCTTTTCCCCTTTTAGCCGGGGGGGTTTCGGTCTGCCTCCTCTAACAATAAACATTTCCTTTTTTTTGTGAATTTTTTGCTTTTTTTTCCCTGCACTTTTTGGGGGGGCCTTTTAGGGTCCCCCGGGGCTTTGCCCCTCATTAGTTCACCACGTGTTGTACTTTTGCTTTTCCCAGTTTTTTCAGTGGCTGCTGTTTTGATTTTGTTACACCAGAAAACTAATTTAGGTGGTAAGGTCTGTGATCTCAGGTTTTTAAAATTAGTAGAGTTGGTGCTTTTCAGGTTTCTGGGATTGCAGAAGTACCCTTCCTACCTTTTTTTCTATTTTTAGTTGGGCCCCGCTTTAAAACTATTTTCTTTCTGTGTCATATTTTTCTTGTCTAACCGCCATACTTTTTTTGGGGGCTTTCTATTATCTTTGGGGTTCTGCTCCGGGCAATACTTTCCTATTTCTATCTTTATGTAGTTAGTTTCTCAGGCTGTGACAGGCGTCTAGAACCCCGTAGGAAACGCTCCACGGCGCCCTAGTTGTGGTGTTTGTCAGGTACTGCAATCTCATAGATTCCAACTGCTCTTGGTATTGCCTTTTTTAAACCCCACTCCTCAGCTACCGAAACATAACAGCTATGGCAATTAGCCATACGGGGATAGGAACTGCTGCAAGGGTTTAATGAAAGTAAATCGCCTTTCAGCTCCAATTTGGGGAAGGAATGTACTACATTGCAGAGCATGGAAATTGGAGCAAAACCCTCACCTCGGGAAAAAGAACGCAGATTTGCTAAGGGCTTGTTTTCTATTGGTAAAATCTGAGCATTTCATTAAGAACTGTCACTTCGAATGAAAAAGAGAAAAAAAAAATGAGGTCATTTTCCCCTATAGCTTGTTTAAACAATAAAGGGCTTTCTTTCTGCACCACTGCTGGAGGAGGAAAATTAAGGAGTTTCGGTATTTGTGGATTGGGTTCACTCTCAAAGTGATTGAGGGAAATTTTTGGAAAACTAAAATTAAAACCCAAACTTCTGTCTTTCCCCTATTAAGTGGTGTCTGTGGATGGTTCTCACTTGAAAAAGTTTACTCACCAATCTGTGAATTTCCTCTTACTTAATGGTGTTCATCAAGAGAAATTTTGGGTTTGGGATTTTTGAATAATTTGCCCTCACTGGTGATTTTGGGGTTACCCGTTAAAAATGCACAATCCGACTGGTTGGGGCTACCAAAAAATTAAGTCCTGGAGTCCCAATTGTTAAACAAGTGTTTAACGGGCGATTGCTGCTGTAGTAAGGGGGAGTTACCTGTACCTATTCAGGAATTTTGGAAAGTTTTTTCTGATAAGGAAACGCAGGTATTTCCTCCTCAAAGATTAATTGTTCAATTGAAATTTGTCCCTTTAGCGACTCTTCCTAAAAGTCGTTTATTAATTTGACTATTTTCCCGAGAAAAGGCTTTGAGAAACATACAACAACTTGGCCGCCGCACATTAGGCCTTTCCCAAACTCCTGTGGCGGTTGGATTTTTTTTGTTAAAAAAAAGGGCGGCGGGTTTTCGGCCTTGTCTAGACTTTCGTGAGATTAATAAATTTCTGTACCAATCCTTACCCACTGCCATTGAAAACCGATTTGGGTTTAAACCATTTGTGGGGGCCAAGTGGTTTTCTCTAAAATTGATCTTCGAGGGGCAAACAATTTGTTGCGCAGAAGGAGGGGGATTAATGGAAGATGCGTTTAAACCCCCACTGGTCTTTGAGAACTGGTCATGCCTTTTGGACTTTCCAGTGCTCCGGGATTTTTTCAGAATCTTATAATGACATCCTTAGACCTTTGATCGGCAGAAGTGTGGTTGTTATTGGATACATTTTTATTTATTCACCGGATCTGGAGTCCCTTGGAGGGGGTGTGCGTGAAGTAATTTCAGTTACTGAGTGATAATTCACTTTTTGCCAAACTGAAAAATGTGAGTTCGCTGTACAAGACTTAGTTTTTTTGGGCTACATTCCTCCATGAAGGTTTTGAGATGGTCCGGGAAAGTGCAAGCCTTTTGCAGGATTGGCCAGACCTATTGTGTGAAATCAATACAGAGGTTTTTGGGTTCGCCAATTTTATAAAAATTCATAAAAGATTTTTCTGTGATTGCCAACCTCTGACCGATCTCACCAGGGAAGTGCTATGGGGTTTTCATGACACTGAGGCCATTGAGCTTTGTGTTGCTAAAGAATTTCAGCTCTCTCCCATCCTACCAGCCTGATGTGACTAAACCTTTTTGGTTGAGGTTGATTTCTTCTGTGGGGGTCGCGCAGTGTTGTCTCGGGCAAAGACGATGGAGTACATCCCTGTGCTTTTTTTTCAAAGAAATTTTCGAGCCCTGAACTAAATTATATATCTAATCGGGAATTGTTGGCAATTAAACCGCATTTGAACACTGGCGTCATTTTTTTGGAGGGAGCGGAATTCCCATTCAAGTCTTCACCGATCATAAAAAATCTGATCTACCTTTATGCTGCCAAACGCTTGAATGCCCGTCAGGCAGTGGGCACTGTTTTTCTCAGGGTTTTTTAATTTTACCGTTACTTACATCCCAGTCTAAAATGTTAAAGCTGATGCTTTGTCTCGCAGCTTTTCTCCATGGTGGTACTGAGAGAGGGGAAAACATCTTGCAAGAGTGGGTTGTTATTGCTGTTTTGGACCCGTTTTGGAAGATGAATTCTTAAAGCACAGGAGAATGCCCCATCTAACACGCCTCATGGGAGGTTGTTTGTGCCTGGTACCCTGAGGAGAGAATTTTTTGTTGAATGTCACGACACTCTCGCTTGGCAGGTCATCCTGGAATCTCTGAGACCAAGAGACTTGTGGGTCGCAGTTTTTGGTGCCAGGATGGCAGAAGGAAGTCATTAAGTGGGTACGTCAATGCACTGTGTGTGCTAGATCTAAGTCTTCTCATACTCCTGCTGCGGGTTGCTTTGCCCTCTGGAGGTCCAATGCACTTGGACACAATTGGCTATGGACTTTATTACTGACCTTCCCCCCTCTGAGGTTTCACTGTCATCTGGGTGGTCGTGGACCGTTTTAGCAAGATGTGTCACTTGGTTCCTTTCATCAAACGCCCTGCGCTAAGACTCTCGCTAAGGCCTTTGTCAAGGAAATAGTCAGACTACATGGTGTTCCTACTGACATTGTTTCTGATAGGGGACCTCATTTGTGGCTCGTTTTTGGCACGCCTTTTGTGACAGGTTGGAGTTCATTGTCGTTTCATCCGGATACATCCTGAGTCTAATGCCGAACAGAAAGGAAAAACCAGGATGTTGAGCATTTTTTTGCGTTGTTTTGTGAATCAAGAGGGTGGTCTGAGTTTCTGCACTTGCTGATTTGCTCTTAACAACCATACATCCCTTCTGCTGTTGTTCGCCTTTTTTTGTTGTTCTGGAGACATCCGTCATTGGTCATTTTCCAAGTTGGGATCGGCTGTACCTGAAGAGGAGGAATTTTTTCTGGTGTTTTGGAGAGAGTTTGGACTGATGTGCTGGAATCTTCAGGAGGCTAACAAAAGATCCAAAGTGTATTTTGATAGAAAACGACAGGAGTTTTGTTTGCTATTGGTGACATGGTTTGGTTGTCCTCTAAGAATCTGCGCTGAGGATTCCGTCTAAGAAATTGGGTCCCAAGTTGTAGGGCCCTTTAAGGTGCTTCAGGTTATTAACCATCTGCTGTTAAGTTGGAGCTTCCTACCTCCTGGAAGATTAATCCGGTGTTTCATGTTTCTCCTTGAAAAAACTGAGGTCTCAGATGGAGACGTCTCGGCCACTGTTCCCCCGTGGTGGAGGACGGGCAATATGAGATTTCCCGCATCCTAAATTCTAGACGGAAAGAGGGGGTTTGCAGTACCTCGTCGCTTGGAAGGGTTATGGACCCGAGGATAACTCATGGTGAGGGCGATGATGTTCTGCGTCTAGACTTGTCAGAAGCGTTTCACAAGAGATTTCCGGATAGGCCTAGTCATAGGGAATCCGAGGATCCTCTTTGAAGGGAGGGTACTGTTATAACCCTCTTGTCAGATTTTGTTTGTTTGCTGTCACATGACCTTTTTTTCCCTATTTGGACTGGCTCCGCCCTTCTGGCTTTGCTAACTTCATTGTATATCTACTCTAAGCTAGCCGGGTGCTTAGTGCCTTACTCTGTCAGTTTTGCTTGATCTTAGGATCCTTAGTATTTGTTTTCTGTTTTATTTTCCTGCTACAATTTCTGTTAGGAGGTGTCCACCTTTTCCCCAGTCCCTAGATCTTGTAGGGATTCCTCCCTCGCAACTATAGTCTTCGTTCAAGCTAGCTGAGACTTTAGCGGGTCTGGTCGCAGATCAGGTTCCCCGTTACATCGTAGGGATCTAGCTCAGTCCTATTGTAGGGACAGAATTCCCACCTTTCCTTAGTGCTTGTAGCAGATCATAACAAAAGAATAGCGTGAAAAAGAACAGAGGGAGAGAAAGGAAAAGAACAAGAGATAGAAAGAAGAACAGAGAGGAAAGAAAGAATAGAGAGAGAGAGAAAGGGGAAGGAAAGAAAGAACAGAGAGAGCAAGAAAAAGAAAGAACAGAGAGAGAGAAAAAAGAACAGAGATAGAAAGAGGGAAAGAAAAAACTGTTAGAACGAGGGAAAGAAAAAGAACATAAAGAGAAAGAAAGAACAGAGAGAGATAAAAGAAAGAAAGAAATAAGAAAAAGAGGGAAAGAACGAACAGAGAGAGGGGAAGAATGAACAGAGAGAGAAAGAAAAAACAGAGAGTGAGGAAGAAACTGTCAGGGACACCGCACTGCACTTGCTCACTGAGCCAGTGCGTGTGTCCTAAGTGAACAAACTGTGCCCAAAGATATCTGTATAGCAAAGCAGGGAAGACGTGTTTCTGTGGAACAGGACCTTCCGCAGCAATGTGACTGCCAACGGGCGGAGCCAGCCACTCTCTCAGAAGCAGCAGTAGCAGATAGAGACTGCTTCAGGTCGGAGGACCTGCAATCACCTGACTGCCTAGGGCGTGGCCTAAGCTCCAGAGAGCTATGAGGTAAAGGAAAACTCCTAGAAGGGTAACTACGAAATAAAAGTTATCAAGGGTCATAGACAGAATGGATAGTCAGGATAGCCAGGTCATACACAGAGGGAGCAACGCAGTACAAAAGGAGTAGGCAGAGAATAACCAGAACAAGCCAAGGGATCATACACAGAGGGAGCAACGCAGTACAAAAGGGACAGGCAAAACTCGAACAGGGGCACAGCCAAATCAGAACCAGATAGACAAAAACGACAGCACAACGCACTGGCACAAGCACAGGGTCAGACACACTCAGCCAAAGGTCAGAGTATAAACAGACAAAGACTGGCCTCACAGTGAGGCTATAAAAAAGCCTCCCAGGACCCAGAAAGAGGCCAACCAAGTTAACCCCGCGACTACCTGATCCAAGAACCCAGTAAACCAAGACAGAAACAACAAAGAAAGAAAAGAAAAGAAGAAAAAGAAACTAAGAAAAGAAAGAATAGAGAGAAAAAAAGAACAAGAGAAAAAAAAGAAACAAGGGAGAAAAGAAAGAAACAAGAGTGAAAGAAAAAAGAGGGAAAGAAAGAGAAATAGAGAAAGAAAAGAAAGAACAGAAATAAAAAAAGAATAGAGAAAAAAAGAGGGAAAGAAACAAACAGAGAAAAAAAGAACAAGAGAAGGGAAGAAGGAACAGAGAAGAAAAAAAAAACAGAGAAGAGAGAAAGAAACAGAGACAGAAAAGAAAGATTCGAGAAAAAAGAACAAGAGAAAAGAGGGAAAAAAGAAACAAGAAAGAAAGAAGAAAGAACAGAATAAAAGAAAAGAAAAAAAGGAAGAAAGAACAGAGAGAAAAAGAAAACAGAAAGAAAGATTACAGAGGGAAAAAGAAACAGAGAGAAAGAAAGAAGAAGAAAGAAAAGAGGGGAAAAGAAAGAAAGAAAAAAAAAGGGGAAAGAACGAACAGAGAGAAGAGAGAACAGGAGAAGGAAAGAAAGACAGAAAGAAAATGAGAGAGCGAGAAAGATTAGAGAGAAAAGAAAGAAAGAGAAAAAAACAGAGAGAAAAAAGAAATAAAAAGACAGAAAGAGAACAGAAATAAAGAAAACAAAAAAACAAGAGAAAGAAAGAAAGTAAAGAAAGAATGTAGAGACAGAGAGAAGAAAAACAGAAGGGAAAAAAGAAAGAAAAAAAGAGAAAGAAAGAACAGAGAGAAGAAAGGAAAGAACAGAGAGAGAGAAAGGAAAACAAGACAGAGAAAGTAACAACAGAAGAGAAAGAAAAGAACAGAGAGAAGAAAGAAAGGGAAAGAAAGATAGAACAGAAAGAGATAGAAAGATGGGAAAGAAAGAACAGAAGAGAGATAAAAAGAGGAAAGAAAAAGAACATAAAAAAAGAGAAAGAAAGAACAGAGAGAGAAAGAAAGAAATAGACGAGAAAGAGGGAAAAACAAACAGAAAGAGAGAAAGAAAGAACAGAGAAGAAGAAAGAAACAGAGAGAGAAAGAAAACAGTGAAAGAAAGATTACAGAGGAAAAGAAACAGAGAGAAAGAAAGAAGAGAGAAAGAAAGAGGGGAAAAAGAAAGAAAGAAAGAAAGGGAAAGAACAAACAGAGAGAGAGAAAGAACAGGGAGAGAGGAAGAAAGGACAGAAAGAATGAAGAGAAGAAAGAAAAGAGAGAGTGAAAGAAAGAACAAGAGAGCAAGAAAGAAAGAAAGAAGAAAGAAAGGGGACAAAGAAAGAACAGAGAGAAAGAAAAGAAAGAGGGTAAGAAAGAACAAGAGAAAGAAAGAACAACAGAAAGAATAGAGAGAGAAAGAACGACAGAGAGAGAAAAGAAAGAACAAAGAGAAAGATTAACAGAAAGAATAACAAAAAGAAAAAAGATTAGAGGAAAGAAAGAAACGAGAAAAAGAAAGAAAGAACAGAAGAGAGAGAAAGAACAGAGAGAGAAAGAAAGATTAAAAAAAAGAAAGAAAGAACAGAGAGAAAGATTAACAAAAAGAACGAACAGAGAAAAGAAAGATTAGAGAAAGAAAGAAACGAGAAAAAGAAAGAAAGAACAAGAGAAAGAAAAGAAAGAGAGAGAAAGAAAGAACAAGTGAACGAAAGATAAGAGAGAGAAAGAACAAGAGAAAGAACAGAAAAAGAAAGAAAGAACAGAGAAAGAAAGATTACGAGGGAACGAAAAGAACAGAGAAGAAAGAAAGAAAAACAGAGAGCGAGAAAAGAAAAACAGAGAAAAAAAAAGAACAGAGAGAGAAAGAAAGATTAAAGAGAAAAGAAAGAACAGAGAAGAGAAAGAACAGAGAGAGAGAGAAAAAACAGAGAGAGAAAGAAAGAAAGATTAAAGAGAGAAAGAAAGAACAAGAGAGAAAGAAATAACAGAGTGAACGAAAGATTAGAGAGAGAAAGCAAGAACAGAGAGAAAGAACAGAGAAAGAAAAAGATTAGCGAGGGAACGAAAGAACAGAGAGAGAAAGAAAGAACAGAGAAAAGAAAGAAAGATCAAGAAAGAAAGAAACAGAGAAAGATTCTATAAAATACTATAACAGCCAGGCTCCCATTGTAATGCCCACCTGAGCCTCCCGATGCAGGACATATCATGATCTGCTCACATGGCCAGCATCCCTGATTCCCAAGCGATCCTGCTGTCCGGAGGAGGACACGATGATGTCATTCCTGCAGTGCCTCCATGGTTCCATCACAATTTCCTCCCGAAATTACCTCATTTCCGGTCAGCTTCCAGCACAATATTTCCGGTGGAACGTCATGTGCGAGTTTTAAAGTGCTCCCTCGGGCTCCACCGTGTACTCCTCTGTCCGCGGGAAAAGTAAGCTCCCAGCAGGGACAGCGGCAGACTCTCAAATCGGGACTATCCCGCTGGATCCGGGACGGTTGGGAGGTATGAATGCTCCCCACCATACACCTAGATAACGCACGGCTCCGCACGCCACATACACACACGGTTCCGCTTTGTAAACCTTGTACACACACGGCTCCACTTAGTACACATATGGTTCCACTCCGTAAACCTCGTACACTTGCGCTCTGCCCGTACACCTTGTACACACCGCCCCACGCTCCGCACACCTCTTACACACATGCTCCGCTCCGTAAACCTTGTACACATGCGGCTCTGCTCCATACACCTCATTTACACGCAGCTCCGCTCCGTAACTTTGTACACACGTGGCTCTGCTCTGTACACCTCGTACTCATGCGGCTTCGCTCCATACACCTCGTACACACGCGGCTCCGCTCTGTACGCCTCATACACACATGCCTACGCTCCATAAACCTTGTACACATGTGGCTCTGCTCCATACACCTCATTTACATGCGGCTCCACTCCGAAACCTCGTACACGTGGCCCGCTCCATACACCTCGTACATCATGTGGCTCCGCTCCGTACACCTCGTACACACACTTTTTCCGCTTCATACACATGCGGCTCTGCTCCGTACACCCCATACACACATGACTCTGCTCCGCTCTGTACACACAGGACTCTGTTTTCGTACACCCTGTACACCAAACGGTTCCGCCCGTAATCCCCACACTCCGTACACTTTGTACACACAGGTCTCCACTCTGTACACCAAGTACACACACTGCTCTGCTCCGTACACCTTGTACACACCGCTCTGCTCCGCACACATCGTACACATACGGCTCAGCTCCGTACACTCAGGGCTCCGTTTCGTACACACGCGGCTCCGCTCCGTACACCTTGTACACACACACGGCTCCGTACACTTTGTACACACAGGGCTCCATTCCGTACACCTTGTACACAACACGCTCCGCTCCGTACACCTTGTACACATGCGGCTCCACTCCGCACACCTTGTTACACACACACGGCTCCGCTCCGTACACCTCGTACATGCGCGGCTCTGCTACATCCACCGTGTAAACCCCTCCTGACCCCACACATAAACTTCCCCTCATCCAGCACCATGACAACCAGTACAGCAGAGTCCTGGGTGCACCTTACGAAGACTGGAAAACATGTATTTGGAAGTCGCCTTGCTACACTCATCAGGAGAGCTTTAAACTAGAACAATGTGGGAAGGGAAGCAAAAGGCCAGAAAAAATCCATACACCTGACAAATGCTATTGAGAACTCTGCTATAAGAAGTGGAAAGGAAGAACGAAGACAAAAAAATTAAATAATAAAAATATTGGAGGAAGTGAAACCAATCACAAACTAAAATGTTTCTATACAAACGCACAAAGCATGGCAACAAACAAGGAGAATTGGAACTACTAACGCAGGAAAAGAAATATGAATGTCATTGGAATCACTGAAACTTGGTGGGACGATACACAAGATTGAATACAAGGCTAGAAGGTTACAACTTATTTGCAAGAAACAGACTTGATAAACTAGAGGAGGTGTCGCATTGTATGTTTAGAAAAGCGTATATCTGCACAGAGATTGAAGCTTCAGAGACTGGAGTTCTGTGGAAAACTGTTTAGGTAAAACTACAAGGAGAGAACAATGTAAAGGATACCATTGTAGGCATTTACTACAAGGCCACCTATGCAAGCGAAGATATGGATGAACTCTTTATGCATCAAATGGCCAAGTTCTCCAAAAAATATGACATAGTGGTCATGGAGATTTCAACTATCCAGACATTTGTTGGGAATCTCTCTCAGGCAAAACTAACAGTCCAGGAAATTCTTATCCTCTCTTGCTGACAACTTTATCTTCCAAAAGGTAAGGAAAAAACAAGGGGATCTGCTACCTTGGATCTAATCCTTATAAACAGGGAAAATGGTTGAAGAGGTAAGACTGGCTGGGACCTTAGAGATAGCGACCATGCATTTTAGAATTTTGGATAACTAGAGGAGGAAGACCTGTGAAGAGTCAGACTTCAAGGTTAGATTTCAGAAAGGCAGATTTTAAGGGACTCAGAAAGAGAATTGGAGGGATCCAATGGCTGGATATATCTTAAGGAAAAAAATGTCCAGGAAGGATGGGAAATCTTGAAAAATGAGATTCTCAAAGCACAATCAGTAACAATTCCAAAAAGAGGGAAGTATAGGAAGCATTTAAGGAAACCAGGATGGATGAACACAGAACTTAAACACATGCAAAAAAGGAAGAAAGAATTGTTTCTCAAATTGAAAGAGGAGCATATCAAAGAAGAATATAATGATGTCTGCAAACCTGCAGGGCAAGAATCAGATTATCAAAAGCTGACAATGAATTAAGGTTTGCAAGAGATGTAAAAGCAATAAAAAAGGATTTTGGGGATTCAAAAGTAAAAGAAAAAGTCAAAGATGCTAATAGGATTTTTTACAGATGAAAATTATGAAATGGTAAGAAAGGATGTTGAGAAGGCCGAACTTTTAAATTCCTATTTGCATCTGTTTTCTCTCAGAAAGGAAATGTAACATCAACTGATCTTCACTGTCCTATTAAGGGAATAGAAGAATCCAGGATATCTATAAACAGAAAAATAGTGAGGAATCACTTAGCTAACATAAAATTAAATTCAAGTCTCCAGCCAGATGAATTACACCCCTGAATACTGAGGAGATAGCAGAAGAAATTTTTGAACCACTCTCCATAATCTTTGAAAATTCTTTGGAGAACAGAGAAGTCCCAGAAGACAGGAGAAGAGCAAATATTGTTCCTATCTTCAAAAAGGGAAGAAGTGGACCCATGGAACTATAGGCCGCGAGTCGACATCCTATACAGGAAAATCTTGAACAAATTATTAAACCAACATGTATGAACGTACCTGGACAAGAATGAAGTGCTTAACCAGAGTCAGCATGGGTTTGTAACTAATAAGTCATGTCAAACTAATTTAATTTCCTTCTATGACCGAATGACTGGGTGGATCAGGGAAATGCTGTATATATATTATATCTTGACTTCAGCAAAGCAGTTGACAAAGTATCACGCAATCCTTATTGAAAAAATGACTAAGTATGGAGAATGGACAAGGCAACTGTTAGGTGGATTCATAACTGCTTAGTGATAGGACCCAAAGAGTGGTAGTAAATGGCTGCACATCCGTTGGAAAATGTATCAAGGGGTACTACAGGGCTCTGTCTTGGGCCCTGTGTTGTTCAACATCTTTATCAATTATTAGATGAAGGAATTGAGGTAAACTGATTAAATTTGCTGATGACACAAAGTAGGAGGGATAGCTAATACTAGAGAAGAGAGAGAGTGATTCAAAAAGATATAAATAAACTGGAGCAGTGGGCACAACTAACAGAATGGTTTTTAACAGAAAAAATGCAAAGTACTACATCTGGAAAAAAAACAAAAAACGTTACAGAATGGGAGGAATAGAGCTAAGCAACAGCACATGTGAAAAAGACTTGGGTAATACTAAATAGATCACAGACTGAACATGATCAACAGTGTGATGCAGCAGCAAAAAAGGCAAATACAATTCTGGGATGTAATAACAAAGCATACAGTCTAATCACGTGAAGTCATTATTTGCCCTCTACTCCTCTTTGGTCAGACCTCATCTGGAATACGTGTCCAGTTTTTGGGCACCACATTTTTTTAAAAAAACATCAACAAACTGAGCAAGTTCAGAGAAGAGCGACCAGAATGTGTCCGTCTGCAAGCCATGTCCTATGAGAACGTTACAGGATTTGGAATGTTTAGCTTGCAAAAAAGAAGAATGAGAGAGACTTAATAGCTGTCTACAAATATCTCAAGGGCTGTCACATTGTAAAGGATCATCTTTATTATCATTGCACAAGGAAAGACTAGAAAGCAATGGGATGAAACTGAATGGGAGGAGACCAATTAATATTAGAAAAAAAACTTTTGACAGTTAGAGTGATCAATGAGTGGAACAGGCTGCCACAGAAGGTGAGTTCTCTCCTTCAATAGAAGTCTTAACAGAGGCTGGACAGACATCTGTCTGGGATATTAGTGAATCCTGCTTTGAGCAGGGGTTGGACCAATGACCCAGGAGGTCCCTTCCAACTCTACCATTCTATGATACACTGAGGCCCTTGATCATGTGACCCTGACTCCTCCCCTCCTGTCACCTCATCACAGTCCTGTGCACCAGAACAGCCATATATAAGCACCCGAGCAGATGAGGAGAGGAGCGACTTCAGCCTCAGGACCTGTGATGATGTCACGATCATGTGACCCATCACGTGAGTCGGGGAGGGCTTCTGTTCTGGAGTGTGGTGAAATAGAAGGAATTGTATGGTGATCGTAACACACCCCTCTGAAATGACAGGTGGCGTGGCAGCTGATTTGCAGTGCGGGAAAACTAAAATCCCGGGACAGAATGTCAAAATCGGGATTGTCCCGTGGATCCGGACGGTTGAGAGGTATGCATACAGAAATCCCCCACGGGTGAAAATGTAGCAACTGTCAATGTACACTATGGCTGACACCGTGCTGCATCAAAAGACAAAAAAAAAGACAAAAAAACTGACTGGCACATCCAACTAGTGTGAATAGGTGCATACCAGGAGGAGCTACCCCCATATACATATACAAAAAAAGGTTGCACTCATCTGCTAAAAGCATGTCAATGTGAATATGTGAAATTTGAATAGCAATACGGCTGAGCGCCCCGTCCCTGCCTGCTGCCAGACAGGGACGTCGCTCTCCTCACCTGCCTCACTCCTCGGGCTCCCAGCCTCCTCTGCGCCCTGGCGTCCTCGGCCCTCCTTCCCCCTGCGGTCCCGCGCGCCCCTTCCCTGCTGCTGGCCTTAGGGCGCCGCCCGCACCCTCCCCTCTTAAAGGGGCCGCGCACATTTTCCAAACATCTCCAGCCAATCTGGGGACCCCCACCCTATTTAAGGGCTTCCTCCTTAATGGAGGTGCCCAGCAATTTGTTTTCTGTGCATCTAACCTGCTTCGCCTCAGCTCCTTTTTCCTTTCCTGCCTGTTACCCGTCGTTTGCCTGTCCCATCTACTGCAGCTCATCCAGAATTCGAAAATCTTCAGCAGAGATCCCCGGCTGTTGCCTCCACCTGGGAGCGATCATCTGCCATCCACTGCAGCCTATCTAAGGTTTTGGACAATCAGCAAGATCCCCGGCTATTCCAGAGACTCTTGCCTGCTCACCGGGGAGCGACATCGCCACCACTGCAGCTCTATCTAGAGTTCGGACTCATCACAGAGATCCCCGGGCTATTCCGAGACTCTTGCCTGCTCACCGGGACGATCATCTGCATCCGACTGGCCCTACCAGGAGGCTCCCCCCAGCCCCAGGTCGTATATCCTGTTTGTCTAGAGACTGCCTTGGCCCACTTACCGTGACAACCTGCCTGCCAAGACGCCCTTCACTTACCGTGAAAACCTGCCTGTCCAAACTGCCCTGGTCATTTTCCGTGACAACCTCCTGCCCAGAACTGCCCTGGTCACTTCCGGCAACCTGCCTTCCAGAACTGCCCTGCACTTGCCGTGACAACCTGCCGTCCAGAGACTGCCCAGGTCACTTGCCGTGCAACCTGCCTGCCAGAGACTGCCCAGGCATTTTGCCGGACAACCGCCTGTCCAGAACTGCCAGTCACTTGCCGTGAAAAACCCTCCTGTCCAAGAACGCCCAGGTCACTTGCCCGGACAACCCCTGTCCAAGACTGCCCAGGTCACTTGCCGTACAACCTGCCTGTCCAGAGACGCCCCAGGTCACTTGCCGGACAACCTCCCTTCCAGAGACTTCCTTGGTCACAATTGTGACAACCTCCTTCCAGAGACTGCCTGGCTAATTGGCCGGATTCCCTTTTTCCTTTCCCGATGCCACCCGCTCTCTTACAAGAAATTGTCTTGAATAAAAAAGCTTAGTGGTTCCACCAACCAACCCGTTTCCGTCAGGGGGTTCCCCTACCAACCCGTTACATTTGCTCGGGCCATGAACCCGGTGGCACCCAAACCCCATACTTCCGGAACGGTCATGGCGTCTCGCCAAGGTCTCACAGGAGGCTATCCTGGGCACCTCGGAAGGGTCAATTCCCGCTTGGACACTCTGAATCCATCACCAGCAACCCCGCTGGAGCCAGCTCATAACCCGGGCAGTCCCGCTGACTCCCAATTCCGGGGTTTTTCCATTCCCGTCCCCGATTTTCAGCTCCCCCCAGGTATGGAGCGACCCTTTTTATGGCTGGGGGTTTCATTAACCATGCACCCTGCATTCTAACTCCTGGCACACCATTTTTAATTCGCCGGGCCAAAATTGCCTCATCATGCCCCATCTCACCAAGGCTCTGCCTGGCTTAATCCTCTCTGGAGAAGAAATCCCTGGTTCAACCTCCTGTTTTTTCTCTCACCCTTTTTCCGGAGGGTATTCGACGAACCTGGACGGAAGACCTCCTCTGCATCACTCTGTTGCGTCTCCTCAGGGAAGTCTCCCGTTGGTCAATAGCCAACGATTCCATACTCAGCCTCAAACGGCTTGGGACAATGAACCTAATTTCGGTCTTCTGGGAGGTGTCGGCCGTTAAAGAGAAATTCCGGTGGGGACATCCAACCCGTTATGTTTTAAAATAAATCTTGCCAATGGGATTGATCTACTTCCGGAACGACCAAAGAGGTCCCCCCGTGAAAAAAAGTTTACTCATTTAACCCCCCTTCCTTTCTCCCCAGTGCACACGCTGACCTAGGCAGTCGACCAACCAAATGGTCCAAAGCCCCCCGGACCACCCGTGCCAAAAATTCTTCTACTGCGGCAAAGGAGCACTGGATCCGAACCTGTCCGGAGAATCGGGAAACGCCTGGCAGTTCGCTCGGAGAGGCAATTAAAAAAAAAAAATCCTCTCATCTCTCGCCTCGGCTCAATTCTTCTCGTAAGAACCGTTACTTCGAGATGGCCCAACTTGATTCTGGAGCAGGGGAATCTCGGTCACAGGCTCTAGTAAGAAGTATCGCATTCCCACCAAACCTCTTTTGAACCAGTATCTGTTGCTGCTGTGGATGGGGGTCTCCTACCTCGTCCCACCGACTTTACACCAAGCCATAACCCTGCAGGTGGAATGTTGCATTCTAGACATCTCATTTCATGTTTCTGCCTGGACTCTCTCATGCTTTCTTACTAGTCGCCTTGGCTCCAAAAGCATGCACCTGTCTTGACGGGAGAATGGAAAAATTCTTCGTTGGGGGACAACTGTCATAAAACGGTCTGGTGCCGTTCATCCCTCTGTCCTTCTCCTACCCTGCTAATCTACCAGGACTCCCGATTCCATATTGGTCATTTGCTATGTCTTCAAAAAAAGGAAGCAAGACATTAACCCCCCATAGACCCCCTATATTGCCCATCACCGCTACCCGTTACCACCCTCCCCTTGGCGTATTTTCCCCTTTTTCCCGCTGCGAGACCAGGTCGATGTCCGAATAAATTTAGGGAAAATTAGCAAAAGGATCATCCGGAAATCCCACCTCCCCACGGGAACAGTTTCTTCTTTGTAAAAAAGAAGACGGATCTCTCCGTCCCTGTTTGACTACAGAGGCCTAAATTTGATCACGTGAAGAAAAGTACCCTCTTCCCTCTTCCAGAATTGTTTGATCGTCTTAGAGGGCAGAGTTCACCAAACAAAATCTTTTGGAGCATACAACCTGGGTTTTATCCGTCGAGGAGATGAAGGAAGACGCATTCAACACCCGGACGGCCACTACGATACTTGGTGATGCCCTTTGGTCTCTGTAATGCTCCAGCATCTTTCAGGAGTTGGTCAATGCATCTTCCGGGACCTCCTCTAAACCCCCTGCTTGTGGGTACCTTTACGACATCTTGGTCTTCTCTCCGGATCTTCAGTCTCACCGGAGGGAGTTCGTCAGGTTTTTGTCAGGCTCAGGCAAATCACCTCTTCGCCAAATTTTGAGAGCCTCTTTGACAGACTCCTTCCTTTATGGGCACATTTTCTCAACAGGCCTACAATGGATCCGGAGAAATTTTTCGCCACGAGAAGGGCCCCGACCGGAGGGTTGAAGGCCATTCCGGTTCCTGGGATTTGCCAACTATTACCGTCTCTTCATACCGCACTTCTCTTCCCGGCTGCGCCAATCCCGCGCTCCACCCCAAGGATGCAACCCCAAACATGGACGCCCGAAGCGAGGGCCTTCCCTTTCTCTAAAACAGGCCTTCTCTTCCCTCCATGCTGCATCCCCGGATGGCAAAAAAGCCCTTTTTTTCCTGAGGGGACGCTTCCCTGCTGGACCGAGCGTACTTACCCAAAAAGCTCATCCGGGAGGATGGTATCCTGCGGTTTCTTTCCAAACCTTCTCCTCCTCCAGCGCAACTACTCCATAGGAACCGAAGTTATTGGCCATCAAGTTGGCATTGGAGGAGGGGCGTTTACCTACTCGAAGGGGGGTCTTCAACCGGTAATCATTTAAAAACGGACCAAAGAATCTGGCATACCCCAGCATGCAAGACTTAAACCCTCGCCCAAGCCCGGTGGCCTTGTTTTTTTTGCCCCTTCGATTTTCTTTTGCTTTTTTGCCCAGCTGACAAAAACATCAAGGCGGGTGCCTTTCCCCGGTCTTTTTTTGGGTCGGATCTCGAGGGGAACCAAGCAATCACGATCCCGCCAAGTGATCAGGTGGCTCCCGTGGTTTAAATCGTCTCCCCCTGGTAAGACTTCTACAAAACTGATCGGAAAGAATCCTACGGGGGTCATTATCTAAACTCGCTGCCCCGCTGGTCAAAAAAAACCCTCCAACTCATTTTCCCCGGGCATTATTGGTGGCCTACCCGCACAAAGAACTAATAACTTTGTTTTTCTGCCTGTGTTTTTCCTGTGCCCCAACAAAAGTTCCGAGACACCTGCCTACCGCCCGCTTCTTCCGTTTCTGTACCCCGCCCCCGGCAGCATATAGCCAGGATTTCATTACTATTTTTCCCGTCTCTCTGTTTTACAGTCTTTGGGGGTCACTGACCGCTTTTCCAAGATGGCTCACTTCATTCCTCGCCAGTCTCCCCCCTGACCCAGTTGGCTAAAGACTTTATCCGCCCATCTTCCGTCTTCATGGTCTGCCTCTCAAAATTTGTTCGGATCGTGGGTTCAGTTCACCTCACGTTTCTGGAGAGCCACTTTAATTGCTAAAACGTCACCCTGGATTTTTCCTCCCGCTTACCACCCACACCCAAAGGGACAATTGAACGAATAATCAAAATTGACCAGTTATCTTCGACACTTCTTAATGCCCACCATTCTGACTGGGTGGAGCTCCTGCTGGGCCGAATTCCCCTACAAAATCATGAACGAATCTTCCACCAAGTCTCCGTTTTTGTAGTCTTTGTCAACACCCTCGGATCCCCGTCCCTTTTTTCCATCCGTGGAAAATCCAGCTGCGGAATCTCTGGTTAAGAATTCCCTCCATCTGAGATCCCCGGTCCGCACTCATTCAGTCTCCGAGCGATGAAAAACATGCTGACAAAAAACTCTGGATCCTCCTCAATTTCCGTCCGGGGACAAAGTCTGCTTTCGTCCAAATATTTGCTCAAAATTCCGTCCTACAAGTTAGGTCCTCGTTCATCGGTCCTTTTAGATCATCAGTCAAATAAACCCCTTTTCCCCTAAAATTGAAACTCCCGGTCAATTTTCAATTCCTAATTCTTTTCAGTATCTCTCCCAAACCCCGTGGTCTTAACTTTTTTTTTTAAGTCTACGGTACACCTCCTGCTCCGTGTCGCTGATATGAATTTGAGGTAGAGAACATTCGGCCCACAAAAGGGAGAAAAAAGACATTTTTTGGTGGATTGGAAGGGTTTTTGGCCTGAGAGAGAACCTGGAACCTCGGGAGAACATCCATGCCCCTCTCCCTAGCTAAATTTTTTCTTGGCCTAAAAAGGGGGGGCCTAGAGGGGGGGGGTACTGACGCCCGCCCCGCCTGCGCCAACAGGGACGTCGCCTTCCCCACCTCGCTCAGCGTCCCGTGCTCCCACCTCCTCTGGCCTCTGGCGTCCTCGGCTCCTCCTTCCGCCCGCGGTCCCCCCCGCGCTCCTTCCCGCTGCTGGCCTTAGGGCGCGCGCCCCGCCCCTCCCCCGCTCTTTAAAGGAGCCGCGCGCATTTTCCAAATCAGCCTCCCCCCAATATGGGACTCCACCCTATATTAAGGGCTTCCTCCTTAATGGAGTCCCAGCAAATGTTGTTTTTTTGTGCATCAACTCTGCTTCACCTCAGCTCCTTTTTCCATTTTCCTGCTGTTACCTGCTGTTTGCCTGCGGCCATCTGCTGCACTCTTCCAAAATTCGGACATCTTCCAGAGATCCCCGCGTTGCCTGCTCACCTGGGAGCGAATCATCTGCCATCCACTGCACTCTACTAGGGTTTTGGACCATCAGCAGAAGGGTCCCCGGGTATTCCAGAGACTCTTTTGCCTGCTCACCTGGGAGCGATCATCTGCCACCGACGCAGCTCTATCTAGAGGTTCGGACATCATCACAAGATCCCCGGCTATTCCAAACTCTTGCCTCTCACCTGGGAGCGATCATCTCCATCCAACTGCACCTACCCAGAGGCTCCACCAGCTCAAGTCCCTATATGCCTGTTTGTCTAGAGAGCCTTGGCACTTACCGTGAACAAACCCCCCTGTCCAGAGACTGCCCTGGTCACTTACCGGACAAACCTGCCTGTCCAGAAGAAATGCCCTGGTCACTTGCCGTGACAACCTGCCTGCCCAAGACGCCCTGGTCACTTGTGCCGTGAAACCGCCTGCCAGAGACTGCCCGGTCACTTGCCGTGACAACCGCCTGTCCAGAGACTGCCCAGGTCACTTGCCGTACAACCCCTGTCCAAACTGCCCAGGTCACTTGCCGTGACAACCTGCCTGTCCAAGACTGCCCAGGGCACTTGCCGTGACAACCGCCTGTCCAGAGACTGCCCAGGTCCTTGCCGTGACAACCTGCCTGTCCGAGACTGCCCAGGTCACTTGCCGTACAACCTGCCTGTCCGAGACTGCCCATCACTTGCCGGACAACCGCCTTCCAGAACTTCCTTGTCACATATTGTGACAACCTCCTGTCCAAACTGCCTGGAATTGCCGTGATTCCCTGTCCTATTCCCGGAGCCACCCCTCTCTTACAAGTAATTGTCTTTATAATAAACTTAGTGGATCCACCAACCAGACCCTTTCCGTCAGGGTTCCACCTACCAGACCCCGTTACAACGCTTGGATATTAGGATAAATTTGAGACGCTAAGCATAAATTTGGCCAAATTATCTGCCCACCAACCATCGCAAGGTGGTTCCAGTCTGATGGGCCTGACCTGTGTGAATACCCTCTAAGGCTTATTCTGAATTTCTGGGGAATCCACATTCATAGAGGAAACCCTTTTTTTTTGTATATTTATAGGGGGTAGCTCCTCCTGGTTGCACCATTCCACTATCTGGATGTCCATTCAGTTTTTAAGGGTTTTTTTTTTTTTGTATGTCAGCTTACTGACCGAGCCCTCCCCCCCACCAGTGGTGATTTTAATTACAGCAGTTCCCACTTACCCAAAAAATTTCAAGAAAGCGACAGAGATGTCCACATTCCACAGGATGGGAGCAGAGCCTGCTAACAAGGATGGGAGGGGGGGAGCGGAGCCATGCAACGGGAGGGACAGGGGAGCAAGTAACAAGGAGGAGGGGGGGGCTGAGCCATGTAACAAGATGGGAGGGGTTGTGAATGGGTTTTGAATGAGTTCTGACAAGGCTCCCCTGGGGGTTACAAGGGGTACTATGAGGATTGTGAGGACTGGGAATCAGGGTTACTGATTGGTCTTTTTTAAGGGGGAATCATTTCCCATCGGGGTTGCCGGTGATCAATTGTTCTGGTCTGAATCCTTCTTTCCATTTCCCTTGTAGCCTGCTGTTCGTGTCTACATCTCCTGCTATCAGATAAGACAATTTCTTATTTTGTGTTTTTGCTATTTTTTTTTCATTTTGCCCCTGCAGTTCTTTGGGGGGCCTTCTGGGTCCCCTCCGGGGCTTTTGCCCTCTCAGTTTATTTTCAGCCACGTGTTTTTACTTTTGCTTTTTCCAGTTTTTTCAGTGGCTGCTGTTTTTGTTACACCAAGAACTAATTTAGGTGGTAGAGGTCTTTGTGATCTCAGGTGATTTTAAAAATTAGTAGAGTTGGTGTTTTTCAGGGTTTTCTGGAATTGCAGTAAGTACCCTTCCAATCCTTTTCTATTTAGATAGTTTGGGCCCCAGCGTTTGCTCATACTATTTTCTTTCTGTGTCAGAAATTTCCTTTTGTCTAACCGCCATTACATGTTTGGGGCTTTCTATTATCTTTGGGGTTCTCTCCCGGGCAGATAGCTTTCCTATTTCTATCTTTAGGTTGTAGTTAGTTTCTCAGGCTGTACGAGGCGTCTAGGACCAACGAAGGAACCCCCTCCACGGCTGCCTCTATTTGCGGTGGTTAGTTAGGTACTGCAATCTCATAATTCCAACTGCTCTGGGTGTACTTCCTTTTTTGCCTCACTCCTCAGCTACCGAAACATAACAGTATCACCGCCTAAAAAAAAAAAATTGTATGGTACTCACAAAGGGAAAAAATATTTTGAAGGAAGAAAAGTTTGTCAGAGATATTTTTCTGTTTGTTGCATTTTTTTTTTTTTTTTCCCTCTTATCTCTGGGTGCTGGGTAGGATTTTTCTCCCAATGGAGTTTGCACAGTTGTCTGGCCGTGTGGATCAGCTTGCCACTGAGGTTCAGAGTATTGCTGCATATCTTGCTAGGTTGCCTGTTGTGGAACCTAGGATCCCCATGCCAGATTTTTTTTTTAGGGGTCGAGCTAAGTTTCGAATTTCCAAAAATAATTGTAAATTGTTTCTTGCCTTAAAATCTAAGTCCTCAGGAAACCAGCGCAGCAGGTTTCAAATTACATCTCTCTCCGCGCGCGATCCTCAAGATTGGGCTTTTTCCCTGATACCTGGGATCCTGTTTTGAGTGATGTTAAGGCATTTTTCAGGCTTTGGGTTATTGTACGATGAGCCTAATGTCACTGATCAAGCGAAAAAGCCCTTTTTGGCATTAAACAGGGCTTGATGACGCTGAGTTATACTGTCAGAGATTCCGTAGGTGGGCATCCTGACCAAATGGAATGACGACGCTTTGGGGCCCTTTTCCGGAAGGGTTCTGTCGGATAATGTAAAGGATGTTATGGTGGGATTTTTCCCCGTCCCTCTGGTCTCCAATATTCTATGTCATTGGCGATTCAAATTGAACAGACGTTTGCGTGAGCGGAAAGTAAAGCGGGAGTGGTGTTGCCTTGTGAGCCAGCTGCTGAGCCCCAGCAGTGTGATGGAGTTGGTGTCTGGGGCACAGCGTCAGATTTCGAAAGCGCAATGGGTTAGTTTCTACTGTGGTGATGCCTCTCATGCTATTTCATCTGCCCTAAGCGGGAAGACATTTTGCACGCTCATTGTCTTGGGTAGTGTTCAACTAAGTTTTTATTTAAATGTCACTCTATAAAGCTCTCTGTCCTCATTTTCTGCTCAGGCTTTCGTTGATTTTGGAGCAGCTATTAACCTGATGGATTATGATTTTGCTAAACGTTGGGTTTCCCCTTTATACCCACAGAAGTCCTATTCCTTTTCTGGGATCGATTCTACCCCTTTGGCTGAGAATAAACCCCAGTTTTCTACTCAGGTGATAATGAGGGTTTAACCGATCACCAGGAGGCTGCAAATTTTTGGTTCTATATAATCTGCATGACATAAAAGTGCTGGGTTTTCCCTTGGTTACATCCTCAAAATCCTGTTTTGGATTGGAAAATCTGTGTCTGTAACCAGTTGGGGCTGCCAATGTGTTAGTGCCAACACTCCTGTTTTTCTGCCTCCCCCCAGGCTGAGGATTTTTCCTGACTTTTTGTTTGATTTTTCTGATGTGTTTAGCGAAAGTAAATCTGCATCCTTACCTCCCCATAGAGCTATGACTTCGCTATTGAATTAGTGCCAGGTAGTAAATTCCCTAAGGGTCCCCTTTTTTAACTTGTCTGTACCTGAACATGACGCTATGCGGTCTTATATCAAGGAATCATTGGAAGGGTCAATCAGACCATCCCTTCACCCTTAGGTGCCGGTTTTTTCTTTGTGGCCAAAAAGATGGTCATTAAGCCGTGTATTAAATTATCGTCTCTTGAACAATATTACTGTGAATATCAAAACCCGTTACCCTGATTTCTGACCGTTTTTCCAGGGTGAAAAACGCTACTTTGGTTTACCAAGCTTGACCTCAGGGGGGCGTATAACCATTCGCATTAAGCACGGGGATGAATGGAAACGGCATTTAAAACCCCTAAGGCATTTTGAGTACCTTTTTGATCCCCTTTTGGGGCTCACTAATCCCCTTTCCCCGTCTTCCAGTCCTTCATGAATGACATTTTCAGGGATTTTGTGGACAAGTTTTTGATTGTTTATTTTGGATGATATCTTGATTTTTTCTAATACTGGGACTCTCATGTGAAACATGTTCGAACTGTATCCAGAATTTTGAGAGAGAATCTCGTATGTGAAGGGGTCAAAGTGTCTTTTTGGCGTACAGAAGATCTCATTTCTGGATTCATTTTGTCCCCACTGTTATTGAAATGGACCCGGTCAAGGTTCAGGCCATCTGGATTGGGGCCAACCTACTCATTAAAGGGTCTTCAGAGATTTTTGGGTTTTGCCAATTTTTAACGTAAATTTTATTGGTAATTTTTCCCGTTATTGTTAAACCATTAACTGATTTGACCAGAAAGGGTTCTGATGTGGTGAATTGGCCCCTGAGGCAGTCTCTGCGTTTCAGGAACTTAAGCAGAGATTCACTTCTGCTCCTGTTCTACGGAGCCTGATGTTTCTCTGCCATTTCAGGTGGAGGTTGATGCCTCTGAAATTGGGGCAGGTGCCGTTTTGTCCCAAAAAGATCCAGAGACCTCTAAAAGTAACCCTTGTGCCTTTTTTCACTTTGAAAATTTTCTCCTACTGAACGTAATTATGATGTGGGTAATCGGAGTTATTGGCCATAAGTGGCTTTGAAGATGGAGACATTGGCTGGAGGAGCCAAACATCAGGTGGTGGTCCTTACGACCATAAGAATCTGGTCTATCTGGAATCTGCCAAGCGACTCAATCCTAACAGGCCAGGTGGGCCTTGTTTTTTCACACGTTTTAATTTTGTTTTCCCTTTCTTCCTGGCACTAAGAATGTTAAGGCGGATTCCCTCTCGAGGAGTTTTCCTTGCGGACTCTCCTGAGCTATCTGATCCCTCTGTTATTTTGAAGGAGGGTGTAGTTCTTTCCGCCATCTCGCCCAATTTTAGACTTGCCTGGAGGGTGTCAGGAGGATAGACCGAGCGCTGCCCTGTGGGAAAATTGTTTGTCCCGGACCAATGGAAAAAAGTGTTAATGTCTGAGATTCATTGTTCCGCATTGGCTGTGGCATCCCGAATTTTTGGTAAACCCGAGACTTGGTTAGTCGGTCCTTTTGGTGGCCTACCTTGTCTT
>JARQOD010008955.1:0-33424 GCA_033576555.1 Oophaga sylvatica
GGTAGCTGAGGAGTGCAGGTAAAAAAGGCAATACACCAGAGCAGTTGGAATCTATGAGATTGCAGTACCCTGACTAACCACCACAACTAGAGGCAGCCGTGGAGCGTTCCTACGTTGGTCCTAGACACCTCGTCACAGCCTGAGAAACTAACTACACCTAAAGATAGAAAGAGGAAAGCTATCTGCCCCGGAGCAGATCCCCAAAGAACATAGAAAGCCCCCAAACATGTAATGGCGGTTAGACAAGAAGGAATACTGACACAGACAGAAAATAGTATGAGCAAACGTTGGGGCCCAAACTACCTAAATAGAAAAGGATAGGAAGGGTACTTACTGCAATCCCAAAAAACCCTGAAAAGCACCAACTCTACTAATTTCAAAAACACCTGAGATCACACGACCTCTACCACCTAAATTAGTTCTCTGGTGTAACAAAATCAAAACAGCAGCCACTGAAAAAACTGGATAAAGCAAATGTACAAACATCAGTGGCTGAACTAAACTGAGAGGGCAAAAGCCCCCGGAGGGGACCCTGAAGGCCCCCACAGAAGTGCAGGACAAAATGCAAAAATCAAGCACAAAAACAAAAAGAAGAAAATGTCTTATCTGTTAGCAGGAGATGCAGACACGACACAGCAGGCTACAAAGGAAACAGGAATCAAGGATTGAGACCAGAACAATTGATCACCGGCAACCCTGATGGCAAGGCGACTCCCTTATATAAGACCAGTCAGTAACACCTGATTCCCAATCCTCACAATCTTCACTGGACAGTCCAGTACCGCTTGTAACCACCAGAGGGAGCCTCTGCTCAGAACTCATTTCAAGTCCATTCACAACAGTCCGTGTTTTTGTACGGTGAGTGTGTCCCCGGCCTAAACCTTCTTTCCTCCAGATGTAGAGGATGCCCCCTTGTCCCGTCACAGGTCTAAGAGTAAAAAGATCATTAGAAAGGTCTTTGTACTGTCCCCTCATATATTTATACATTGCAATATGATCACCCCTAAGCCTTCGTTTTTTCCAAACTATATAACCCCAATTGTAATAGCCTGTCTTGGTATTGCAGATCCCCCAGTGCTCTAATAACTTTGGTCGCTCTTCTCTGCACCCGCTCTAGTTCAGCTATGTCTTTCTTATACACCAGAGACCAGAACTGTGCGCAGTATTCTAAGTGTAGTCGCTCTAGTGACTTGTATAGAGGTAAAATTATATTCTCCTCATGAGCATCTATGCCTCTTTTAATGCATCCCAGTATTTTATTTGCCTTTGTAGCAGCTGCTTGACACTGGCCACTAAATGTGAGTTTGTCGTCCACCCATACACCCAGGTCTTTTTCAGTAACAGTCTTGCCCAGTGTTTTACAATTAAGCTCATAATTACACATCTTATTTCTTCTGCCCAAGTGCATGACCTTACATTTATCCCCATTAAAGTTCATTTGCCATTTATCAGCCCAAGCTTCTAGTTTACATAAACCCTCCTGTAATATAAAATTGTCCTCCTCTGTATTGATTACCCTGAAGAGTTTAGTGTCATCTGCAAATATTGAAATACTACTTTGTATGCCCCCTACAAGGTCATTAATAAATATGTTAAAAAGAAGAAGCGGATCCAACACCGACCCCTGTGGTATCCCACTGCTAACCGTGACCCAGTCCGAGTGTGCTCCATTAATAACCACCCTTTATTTCCTATCTCTGAGCCAGCTCCTAACCCACTTACACATATTTTCCCCTATCCCCAATGTTCTCATTTTTTGTATCAACCTTTTGTGTGGCACCGTATCAAAAGCTTTTGAGAAGTCCATATACACCACATCTACTGATTTCCTTTGGTCCAATCCGGAACTTACCTCTTCATAAAAGCTTATCAGATTAGTCTGACAGGAATGGTCTCTCGTAAACCCATGTTGACATTGGGTCATGAGTAGAGTTGAGCGAAACAGGTTGGTCAGATTCAAAAATCACTGACTTTCGCCAAAGTCGGGTTTCGCCGAGCAAAACCCGACCATAGCGTGAGGTTGGCCATGCGGTCGTCGACCCGAACGCCAAAGTTGGTTTTCCCATAATGCTTGCAGGCGCCTTTTCTCAGCCAATGAGCAAGGACGCACACTGTGGGCAGCGAGATGACATGGGCAGCGGCCACCACCATCTTAGAGAAGGGCATTGTAGTGACTGACTTGCTTTGTGTGGCGTCACAGTGGCTATAAAAGCCCTGACCGCCGACCGCCATTTTACTTCTGCCGATCTTAGCGTAGTGAACGGTAGCTGCCGCTGTTTCTCAGTAGGGAGAGAGTTAGGCAGGAAACAAAAGTGATTCTGTGCTTGTTCTGATAGCAATTGTGCTGTACAGTTAGTGTGCAGTGACAGGGGAGGATTTTGTTGTGTGCAGCAGCGCAGGTTATTAGGCTGCCTGCCTGCCAGTGACAGGGAGGATTTTCTTTTGTGCAACAGCAGAGCTGGTTAATAGGCTGCCTGCTAGCTGTATTGCTGTGTATACACTGCTATGCAGACTGCTTTTTACACAGCACTAATACTTTTATTCTTTTTTTCTGCACAGTTACCGAGCGTTCATTTTTTCCCACACCGTATAGAGCTGTACGCTCCTCACACAGTACCGTGTACCAGCTGGTATCACGGACAAATACATGCTGACTATCTATGTGTGACACCGGAAATATATACGGAGATTTACAATTTTTTCACTATACTATATACACCTGGTATCTGGTGATACAGTACCCTTTTTACGCTTTTTATATTCTGGTCTAATCCATACTGAGCCTGAGAGCATCTGTATGTGACTCCTGAAATATATACGGAGATTTACAATTTTTTCACTATACTATTTACAACTGGTATCTGGTGATAAAGTACCCTTTTTCTGCTTTTTAAATTCTGGTCTAATCCATACTGAACCTGTGAGCGTCTGTGTGTTACTCTGTAAATATATACAGAGACAAGCATTCAGCTTTCTCCCCATTATGTAGATAGGGCCAAAATTGTTTGGCGATTTGGAACGCGCGGGGTTAAAATTTCGATTCAAAACATAGCCTAGGACGCTTTCGGGGTCGAGACGTGCGGGCGTGCAAAATTTCATGCCCGTAAGTGCGACGGTGCGGATTCCAATCCCGGACAAACATACCCACATACATACACACATACATACATTCAGCTTTATATATTAGATTTCAAATTACCCTAACACTGTATACAGCTGTACGCGTCTGATACATTACCCTTTTTTGCTTTTTATTTTCTGGTCTAATCCATACTGAGCCTGTGAGCTGAAATATATACGGAGATTTACAATTACCCCTACACTGTATACGCCTGGTATCTTCTGATACATTACCCTTTTTCTGCTTTTTATATTCTGGTGTAATCCATACTGAGCCTGTGAGAGTCTGTGTCTGACTCTGGAAATATATACGGAGATTTAAAATTACCCCAACACTGTATACAGCTTTACGCTTCTGATACATTACCCTTTTTCTGCTTTTTATATTCTGGTGTGATCCATACTGAACCTGTGAGAGTCTGGTGGAAGAGGCCGCGGACGTGGGCGGGGGGGCCAGCTGGTACTGATGGTAGTGTTGGTGCATCTGCTGGTAGTGCCAAAAGCACAATAGCACCTAAGGCAGGAGGTGTTGAGCCTGCATCATCGTCTGGCTCCAGAAGGCCTGGAAGGCTCTCTTTTCTGGGATTAGGTAAACTGCTTTTAAAGCCGGAGCATCAGGAACTACCAGCAGATGCACCAACACCACCATCTTACATTGCCGAAACAGCCTCCAGCTCTATCGCCTCTTTTCTGAAGTTTCAAAAAATGCAAGCACTAAGTCGTCAGTGCAGGCTCCTGGTCAGGAACAACACCTTTCCTTGTGTCTTTTACCCCCACCAAAAGTGAAGGATGCGGCAGGCCACACTTCAGATTACTCCATGGAGCTCTTTACACATACCATGCCTGCGTTATCAAGTCAAATCCTGAATTCCCCAGTCCAAGATTAATCTGACATGGAGTGCACTGATGCACAGCCACTGCTAGATGATTCTGCTGGTACATTGGCCCACAGCACTACATTGCCCTCGCAGTCTACTGAGCCAGAATCTGACCCTGATGAAACTCAGGTCCCCCTTCCCGCATACTATACCACCTTACACGGTGACACACAGGAAGGTGCAGATGGAGTTGAAGAAGAGGTGATGGATGACCCAGTTGTTGACCCGGATTGGCATCCATTGGGGGAAGAGGGTGCCACTGGCAATAGCTCAGAAAAGAAGAAGGATCCGCAGCAGGCATCGACATCGCAGCAGCGGTTATCTGGCAGGCCCATACCAGTCCAAAAACGTGTTAAAAAAACAAAAAGAGTTGCAGGACAGCTTGGCCAGACGTTCAAATTAGCGCAGCGTACAAGCCCTGAAAATTTATACCATAGTAGGAAGAGTGCAGTGTGGCACTTTTTTGACAAAAATCCTATTGATAAGGCAAAGGTTATCTGTAAGAAGTGCGGAAGAACCTTTAGCCGAGGGAAAAATCTCCGAAATTTGAATACCAGTTAGAAATTTAATCAACATGCACTTGCAAGCGTGGATGGACTACAAAACCTCAGGTAGCACATGTGCACCTGCTCTGACTGAAGGTGGCCAGCAACGCTCCATCGCTTCCCCCACTGTAAGCCCACCGGTTAGCGCACCACCAGCAAGAAATGTTCAGGTGTCATCGCAAGGTCAAAACAGTCAGGGAATCACAATGTTTTTGCAACGAAAGAGTGAATCTAGGCCATCACCACCACCACCATCACCAACCCCCTCTCAGTCCATCATGTCCACCGCTAGCTCCCCCATATGCAGCTCTCAAGTCCAGCTCACCCTAGCAGACACTCTGAGTAGGACAAGAAAGTACTCATCCTCTCATCCGCGTACACTGGTTTTGAACACCTACATTGCCAAACTGATCTCATAAGAGAAGATGCCCTTCCGTTTGGTTGAAAGTGCAGCGTTCCGAGAGCTCATGGCCTGTGCTGTCCCACGCTATGACCTACCCAGTCGATACTTCTTTTCTAGAAAAGCCATCCCTGCCCTCAACCTGCATGTGAAAGACCGTATTGTGCATGCACTCAATCAGTGAGTGGAAAGGTGCACCTCACAACAGATGCATGGGCCAGTAGGCATGGCCAGGGCCATTACGTGTCCATCACTGTGCACTGGGTTAATGTGGTGGATGCAGGGTCCACAGGGGACAGTGGCGGTGGCACAGTGCTGCCTAGCCCACGGTATAGGCAACAGTTGGCTGTAGGCGTTCGACCCTCCTCCTCCTTCCGAAGCGAAAGCTCGTCGACAGAACGCAGTCGCACGAGCAATCCATCCGCAGCTGCCAGTGTTGCACACGATGTGTCCCACTATCAAACAGCTAGTGGTATGCGTCAGCAGGCTGTTTTAAAGATTATGTCTTTGGGCGACAACAGACACACCACGGAGGTACTGGCTGACTACTTGCAGGGAGAAACTGAGTCATGGCTGGGCAGTCTACATCTTGCACCAGGCAAGGTAGTCAGTGATAACGACCGTAATTTTATGGCGGCCATAGCCCTGGCAAAACTCAGACACATTCCTTGCCTGGCTCACACCTTGAACCTGGTGGTGCAGTGCTTCCTAAATAATTGTCCGGAGTTAACAGCCCTGCACCATAAGGTGCGAAGACTGTGCTCGCACATCCGTTGCTCGCCCGTAGACTCCAGTCATATGCAGAGGCTGCAGCGATCGCTCCACCTCCCCAAGCACCACCTAATCATAGATGTTGCAACAAGGTGGAACCCCACCATGCACATGGTTGAGAGGCTGTGCGAACAGAGGCTGGCTGTAATGCATTTGTGGGAGGATACATGGGCAGGCAGTTTGAGGGCAGACATGGAGTTGTCGGGTGTGCCGTGGTCAAAGCTGAAAGAACTCTGTAAAGTCCTTCAGTGTTTTGAGGAATGCACCCGGCTGGTAAGCACAGACGACTCCATCATAAGCATGAGCATCCCACTTATGCGTCTGCTCATGCAAACTTTGACACACATTAAGGATCAGGCGTCTGCAGCGGAGGAGGAGGAGGAGGAGGAGGGAAGACTTGATGATAGTCAGCCATTGTCTGCTCAGGGAACTGTCCTGGAAGAGGTGGAGGAAGAAGAGGAAGAGGAGGAGGAGGATGAGGGGGATTATTATTTTGGGTAGGAGGATGCTTCTCAGGGGAAAGAGAAAATGTTGGCTTGCCAAGGTCAGGTACAGGATTTGTGCGTGACTGGAGGGATGTGGATTTAGCAGAAAGTTCTCCTCCACCCACCACTGTTAGTGCATCATTGACACCTGGAACATTGGCCCACATGTGTGATTATGTCTTGCGAATCCTAAAAAGGGACCCCCGCATTGTCAAAATTATGAAGGATGACGACTACTGGTTGGCCAGCATCCTCGAACCATGCTATAAAGGCAAATTACAGAACATCATGCCACAAGAGAATCTAGAGCTAATATTGGCGAACAAACAAGCAACTCTGGTAAACCGTTTGTTAGAGGCATTCCCAGCACACAGCAGCGGTGCAGGTTCTACCACGAGCCGTCCTGGGCCAAACGGAAGAGGTGTTCATGGTGCACACAGCCGAAGTGGCATTGGAGACAGGGGTTTCATGACCATGTTGTGGACTGATTTCTCGAGTAACGCTCACACGACTGGTAATACTGAATCGATTGCAACAGACAGGAGACAGCAGTTGTCAACTATGGTTCAAAATTACCTCTCCTCCCCTATCGATGTTCTCCCTCACAGTTCATTCCCTTTTGACTTCTGGGCCTGTAAACTGGACACCAGGCCTGAATTGGCACAATATGCCTTACAGGAGCTCGCTTGCCCTGCTGGTAGTGTGCTATCAGAAAGTTTTCAGTGCAGCTGGATCAATCCTGACAGAAAGAAGGACCCGGCTGTCGACCCAAAATGTTGGTGATCTCACCTTCATTAAAATGAACCATGCCTGGGTTTCAAAGGATTTTGTACCACCTTCCCCTGATGACACATAGGTTGCCAGCAAAATGGCTCGCTTTGTCCTCCTCTTCCTCAGACTTCTCCAATTCCTCCATTTGCAGCTGCTGAACGTCCAGCCTAGACCTCAACATGCGCCAATTTTTCCACCTCCCTAACTGGGCTGTACCCCCCCAGGGCCGGCGTCAGCACCTGGTGCACCCGGGCAAGTGCCGGTGCCCTGAGCAGGTGGGGGGGCCCACTCGTGGGCGACGGCACTGACACAGGGCCCCTCATAGTACACAAAAGTGTCTCTGATGGTGGGGGGCCCACTCACCGTCAGACACACCGTCGTACCATGAGGGGCCCTGTGCCAGTGCCATCGCCCACGAGTGGGCCCCAACTGCTTGCTCGGCCCCAGCACTTGCAATACTTACCTCTCCCTGCTCCACCGCTGTGACCTCTTCCGCTTTTCCTGACAGTGACATTCAGGTCAGAGAGCACGATGACATCACATCTGTACGCCCTCTGCCTGAACAGTCCAAGTGCAGAGAGCTGGAAGATGGCGACGCTGAGGAGTCCAGAGTAGAGCAGTGCCCAGCGAGAAGAGGTAGTTCTTTTTTTTAATGTTTGGAGCAATATATGGGGAGCATTATACACTGGAGAATTATATATGGGGCCCATCATACACTTGAGCATCATAGATAAGGCCCATTATACACTGGAGCATTGTAAATGGGGCACATTATACATGGAGCATTATATAGGCCCATCATACACTGGAGCATCATATACGGGGCCCATTATACACTGGAGCATTATAAATGGCCCATCATACATTGGAGCATCATATACGGGGCCCATTATACACTGGAGCATCATCCATGGGGCCCATCATATACTGGAGCATCATATGGGGCCCATTATATATGGAGCATTATATAGGCCCATCATACACTGGTGCATCATCCATGGGGCCCATCATACACTGGAGCATTATAAATGAGGCCCATTATATATGGAGCATTATACACTGTTTGCATAATTACTAGGCAAGTTGTATTTGAGAGGATTATTTTTATTATTGAACAACAACTATGTTCTCAATCAACCCAAAAGACTCCTAAATATCAAAGCTTAATATTTTTGGAAGTTGGAGTGGTTTTTTTTTAGATTTGGCTGCCTTAGGTGGATATCTGTTTGTGCAGGTAACTATTACTGTGCAGAATTATTAGGCAACTTAATAAAAACCAAATACAGTACAGACCAAAAGTTTGGACACACCTTCTCATTCAATGATTTTTCTGTATTTTCATGACTGTGAAAATTTTAGAATCACACTGAAGGCATCAAAACTATGAATTAACACATGTGGAATTATACATTCCACTTTACAAAAAGTATGAAACAACTGAAAATATGTCTTATATTCTAGGTTCTTCAAAGTAGCCACCTTTTGCTTTGATCATAGAATCATAGAATCATAGAATAGTAGAGTTAGAAGGTACCTCCTGGGCCATCTGGTCCAACCCCTGCTCAAAGCAGGATTCTCTAAATCATCCCAGACAGATGTCTGTCCAGCCTCTGTTTGAAGACTTCCACTGAAGGAGAATTCACCACCTATCGTGGCAGCCTGTTCCACTCATTGATCACCCTAACTGTCAAAAAGTTTTTTCTAATATCTAATCTGTGTCTCCTCCCATTCAGTTTCATCCCATTGCTTCTAGTCTTTCCTTGTGCAAATGAGAATAAAGATGATCCTTCTACAATGTGACAGCCCTTGAGATATTTGTAGACAGCTATTAAGTCTCCTCTCAGTCTTCTTTTTTTCAAGCTAAACATTCCCAAATCCTGCAACCGTTCCTCATAGGACATGGTTTGCAGACCGGTCACCATTCTGGTGGCTCTTCTCTGAACTTGCTCCAGTTTGTTGATGTCTTTTTAAAATGTGGTGCTCAAAACTGGACACAGTATTCCAAATGAGGTCTGACCAAAGAGGAGTAGAGGGCAATAATGACCTCACATGATCTAGACTGTATGCTTCTGTTGATACATCCTAGAATTGCATTTGCCTTTTTTGCTGCTGCATCACACTGTTGACTCATGTTCAGTCTGTGATCAATTAGTATACCCAAGTCTTTTTCACATGTGCTGTTACTTAGCCCTATTCCTCCCATTTTGTATATGCTTTTTTCATTTTTATTGCCCAGATGTAGTACTTTGCATTTTTCCCTGTTAAAATCCATTCTGTTAGTTGCTGCCCACTGCTCCAGTTTATTTATATCTTTTTGAATCCTCTCTCTCTCTTCTCTAGTATTAGCTACCCCTCCTAGCTTTGTGTCATCAGCAAATTTGATCAGTTTACCCTCAATTCCTTCATCTAAATCATTGATAAAAATGTTGAACAATACAGGGCCCAAAACAGAGCATTGTGGTACCCCACTTGATACATTCTTCCAACTGGATGTGCAGCCATTTACGACCACTCTTTGGGTCCGATCACTAAGCCAGTTATGAATCCACCTAACAGTTGCCTTGTCCATTCCATACTTAGTCATTTTTTCAATAAGGATTGTGTGAGATACTTTGTCAAATGCTTTGCTGAAGTCAAGATATACTATATCTACAGCATTTCCCTGATCCACCCAGTCAGTGATTCTGTCATAGAAGGAAATTAAGTTAGTCTGACATGACTTATTAGTTACAAACCCATGCTGACTCTGTTTAATCACTTCATTCTTATCCAGGTACTTGCATACATGTTCTTTAATAATTTGTTCAAAGATCTTTCCTGGTATAGAAGTCAGACTCACCTGTTGTGAATAGGCTGGAAATGAGTTCTGAGCAGAAGCTCCCTCTGGTGGTTACAAACGGTACTGGACTGTCCAGTGAAGATTGTGAGGATTGGGAATCAGGTGTTACTGACTGGTCTTATATAAGGGAGTCGCCTTCCCATCAGGGTTGCCGGTGATCAATTGTTCTGGTCTCAATCCTTTATTCCTGATTCCTTGGTAGCCTGCTGTGTCGTGTCTGAATCTCCTGCTAACAGATAAGACATTTTCTTCTTTTTGTTTTTGTGCTTGATTTTTGCATTTTGTCCTGCACTTCTTTGGGGGCCTTCAGGGTCCCCTCTGGGGGCTTTTGCCCTCTCAGTTCAGTTCAGCCACTGATGTTTGTACATTTGCTTTTTCCAGTTTTTTCAGTGGCTGCTGTTTTGTTTTTGGTTACACCAGAGAACTAATTTAGGTGGTAGAGGTCGTGTGATCTCAGGTGTTTTTGAAATTAGTAGAGTTGGTGCTTTTCAGGGTTTTTTTGGGATTGCAGTAAGTGCCCTTCCTATCCTTTTCTATTTAGTAAGTTTGGGCCCCAACGTTTGCTCATACTATTTTCTGTCTGTGTCAGTATTTCTTCTTGTCTAACCGCCATTACATGTTTGGGGGCTTTCTATGTTCTTTGTGGATCTGCTCCGGGGCAGATAGCTTTCCTTTTTCTATCTTTAGGTGTAGTTAGTTTCTCAGGCTGTGACGAGGCGTCTAGGACCAACGTAGGAACGCTCCACGGCTGCCTCTAGTTGTGGTGGTTAGTCAGGGTACTGCAATCTCATAGTTTACAACTGCTCTGGTGTATTTCCTTTTTTGCCTGCTCTCCTCAGCTACCAAATCATAACAGTATCACCGGCCGTAACTGAAAATTATATGGTACTCACAGAAGGGAAAAATATTGTGGAAAGAAAAAAGTTGTCAGAGTTGTCAGAGATTTTTTTTTTTTTTCTGTTTGTTGCATTTTTTTTTCCCTCTGTATCTCTGGGTGCTGAGGAGGATTTTTTTTTCTCTCTCAATGGAGTTTGCACAGTTGTCTGGCCGTGTGGATCAGCTTGCCACTGAAGTTCGGAGTATTGCTACCTATCTTGCTAGGTTGCCTGTTGTGGAACCTAGGATTCCCATGCCAGATTTGTTTTTAGGGGATCGAGCTAAGTTTCTGAATTTCAAAAATAACTGTAAATTGTTTTTTGCCTTGAAATCTAAGTCCTCAGGGAACGCAGCGCAGCAGGTTCAAATTGTCATCTCTCTCCTGCGCGGCGATCCTCAGGATTGGGCTTTTTCCGTGACACCTGGGGATCCTGTTTTGAGTGATGTTGATGCATTTTTTCAGGCTTTGGGGTTATTGTACGATGAGCCTAATGTCACTGATCAAGCTGAAAAAACTTTGTTGGCATTAAGTCAGGACTTGAGGACGCTGAGTTATACTGTCAGAGATTCCGTAGGTGGGCAGTCCTGACCAAATGGAATGACGACGCTTTGGCAGCTCTTTTTCGGAAGGGACTGTCAGATAATGTAAAGGATGTTATGGTGGGATTCCCTGTTCCCTCTGGTCTCAATGATTCTATGTCATTAGCGATTCAAATTGACAGACGTTTGCGTGAGCGGAAAGGTATGCGTGGAATAATGTTGCCTTGTGAACCTGCTTCTGAATCCATGCAGTGTGATAGAGTGGTTTCTGGGCACAGCGTCATGAATTTCGAAAGCGCAATGGGTTATGTTTCTACTGTGGTGATGCCTCTCATGCTATTTCAGTCTGCCCTAAGCGGGGAAGACGTTTTGCACGCTCAGTTGTCTTGGGTAGTGTTCAGACTAAGTTTTTATTAACTGTTACCCTGATATGCTACTGTCCTCATTTTCTGCTCAGGCTTTTGTTGATTCTGGAGCAGCTATTAACCTGATGGATTTTGATTTTGCTAAACGTTGTGGGTTTCCCTTGATAACCCAACGGAAGTCTATTCCCCTACTGGGGATCGATTCTACCCCTTTGGCTGAGAATAAACCTCAGTTCTCTACTCAGGTGATGATGAGGGTAGAACCTGATCATTAGGAGAGTTGCAAATTTTTGGTTCTGTATAATCTGCATGACATTATCATACTGGGTTTCCCTTGGTTACAGTCTCATAATCCTGTTTTGGATTGGAAATCTGTGTCTGTTACCAGTTGGGGCTGCCAATGTGTTAATACCAACACTCCTGTTTTTTCTGCCTCCCCCCAGGCTCAGGATGTTCCTGACTTTTTGATTGATTTTTCTGATGTGTTTAGCGAAAGTAAATCTGCATCCTTACCTCCCCATAGGAGCTATGACTGCGCTATTGAATTAGTGCCTGGTAGTAAATTCCCTAAAGGTCGCCTTTTTAACTTATCTGTACCTGAACATGACGCTATGCGGTCTTATATCAAGGAGTCATTGGAGAAGGGTCATATCAGACCATCCTCTTCACCCTTAGGTGCCGGTTTTTTCTTTGTGGCCAAAAAGGATGGTTCATTAAGGCCGTGTATTGATTATCGTCTCTTGAACAATATTACTGTGAAATATCAATATCCTTTACCCTTGATCTCTGATCTGTTTTCCAGGGTGAAAAACGCTACTTGGTTTACCAAGCTTGACCTTAGGGGGGCATATAACCTTATTCGCATTAAGCACGGGGATGAATGGAAGACGGCATTTAATACCCCTGAAGGGCATTTTGAGTACCTTGTGATGCCCTTTGGGCTCACTAATGCTCCTTCTGTCTTCCAGTCCTTCATGAATGACATTTTCAGGGATTTTGTGGATAAATTTCTGATTGTTTATTTGGATGATATCTTGATTTTTTCCAATGACTGGGACTCTCATGTAAAACATGTTCGGACTGTGTTCCAGATTTTGAGAGAGAATGCTCTGTATGTGAAGGGATCAAAGTGTCTTTTTGGCGTTCAGAGGATCTCATTTCTGGGATTCATTTTGTCCCCATCTATTATTGAAATGGACCCGGTCAAAGTTCAGGCCATCTGTGATTGGGTCCAACCTACTTCATTAAAGGCTCTTCAAAGATTCTTGGGTTTTGCAAATTTTTATCGTAAATTTATTGGTAATTTCTCTGTTATTGTTAAACCATTAACTGATTTGACCAAGAAGGGTTCTGATGTGGTGAATTGGCCTCCTGAGGCAGTCTCTGCATTTCAGGAACTTAAGCAGAGATTCACTTCTGCTCCTGTTCTACGGCAGCCTGATGTTTCTCTACCATTTCAGGTGGAGGTTGATGCCTCTGAAATTGGGGCAGGTGCCGTTTTGTCCCAAAGAGATCCAGAGACCTCTAAAAGTAACCCTTGTGCCTTTTTCTCTCGAAAATTTTCTCCCACTGAACGTAATTATGACGTGGGTAATCGGGAATTATTGGCCATGAAGTGGGCTTTTGAAGAGTGGAGACATTGGCTGGAGGGAGCCAAACATCAGGTGGTGGTCCTTACGGACCATAAGAATCTAGTTTATCTGGAATCTGCCAAGCGGCTTAATCCTAGACAGGCCAGGTGGGACTTGTTTTTCACACGTTTTAATTTTGTGGTTTCATTTCTTCCTGGCACTAAAAATGTTAAGGCGGATGCCCTCTCGAGGAGTTTCCTGGCGGACTCTCCTGAGTTATCTGATCCTTCTGTTATTTTGAAAGAGGGTGTAGTTCTTTCCGCCATCTCGCCCAATTTGAGACTGGCTCTGGAGGGGTGTCAGGAGGATAAGCCAGAGCGCTGCCCTGTTGGGAAATTGTTTGTCCCGGACCAGTGGAAAAAGAGTGTAATGTCTGAGATTCATTGTTCCGCGTTGGCCGGTCATCTCGGAATTTTTGGTACCAGAGACTTGGTTAGTCGGTCCTTTTGGTGGTCTACCTTGTCTCGTGATGTCAGGGAGTTTGTGCAGTCCTGCGGGACTTGCTCTCGCTCCAAGCCTTGCTCTCGTTCTAGTGGTTTGTTGATGCCATTACCTGTGCCCAAGAGACCATGGACCCATATCTCTATGGATTTCATTTCCGACCTCCCTGTTTCTCAGAGAATGACCGTCATCTGGGTGATTTGCGATAGGTTTTCCAAGATGATACATCTTGTGCCATTACCTAAGTTGCCTTCCTCCTCTGAATTGGTGCCTTTGTTCCTTCAGCACGTGGTTCGTTTACACGGCATTCCTGAGAACATTGTGTCTGACAGAGGAGTCCAGTTTATTTCCAGATTTTGGAGGACGTTTTGTTCTAAAATTGGTGTTCAATTGTCTTTCTCCTCGGTGTTTCATCCTCAGAACAATGGTCAAACTGAGAGAACAAACCAGACATTTGAGACTTATCTAAGATGCTTTGTGTCTGCTGATCAGGATGACTGGGTCTCTTTTTTGCCTTTGGCTGAGTTTGCTCTTAATAATAGGGCTAGCTCTGCCACTTTGATGTCTCCATTTTTCTGTAATTCTGGGTTTCACCCTCGATTTTCTTCAGGACAGACGGAGGCTTCTGTCTGTCCAGGTGTTGACTCTGTTGTGGAGCGTATGCAACAGATTTGGGACCAGGTAGTGGAGAGGTTGTCCCTCTCTCAGGAGAGGGCTCAGCGGTTTGCTAACCGGCATAGGACTGATGGTCCTCGGTTTAAAGTGGGGGACTTGGTCTGGTTGTCCTCAAGAAATATTCCTATGAGAGTGCATCTCCTAAATTTAAGCCTAGGTTCATTGGACCTTATAAGATCATGGAGATTATTAATCCTGTTTCTTTTCGTTTGCTTCTTCCAGGGACATTTAAGATCCATAACGTGTTCCACAAGTCCTTGTTGAAGAGGTTTGTTGAGCCAGTGGTTCCTACTACTGTGCCTCCTGACCCTGTTTTGGTTGAGGGCAATCTGGAGTATGTGGTTGAGAAAATATTGAATTCTCGTTTTTCTAGACGGAAACTCCAGTATTTGGTTAAATGGAGAGGTTATGGTCAGGAAGACAATTCTTGGGTGTTTGCTTCGGACATCCATGCTAGGAGACTCATCCGTGCGTATCATAGAACTCATCCTGACCGACCTGGTTGCTCAAATGAGGGTTCGGTGACCCCTCCTCAAGGGGGGGGTACTGTTGTGAATAGGCTGGAAATGAGTTCTGAGCAGAAGCTCCCTCTGGTGGTTACAAACGGTACTGGACTGTCCAGTGAAGATTGTGAGGATTGGGAATCAGGTGTTACTGACTGGTCTTATATAAGGGAGTCGCCTTCCCATCAGGGTTGCCGGTGATCAATTGTTCTGGTCTCAATCCTTTATTCCTGATTCCTTGTTAGCCTGCTGTGTCGTGTCTGAATCTCCTGCTAACAGATAAGACATTTTCTTCTTTTTGTTTTTGTGCTTGATTTTTGCATTTTGTCCTGCACTTCTTTGGGGGCCTTCAGGGTCCCCTCTGGGGGCTTTTGCCCTCTCAGTTCAGTTCAGCCACTGATGTTTGTACATTTGCTTTTTCCAGTTTTTTCAGTGGCTGCTGTTTTGTTTTTGGTTACACCAGAGAACTAATTTAGGTGGTAGAGGTCGTGTGATCTCAGGTGTTTTTGAAATTAGTAGAGTTGGTGCTTTTCAGGGTTTTTTTGGGATTGCAGTAAGTGCCCTTCCTATCCTTTTCTATTTAGTAAGTTTGGGCCCCAACGTTTGCTCATACTATTTTCTGTCTGCGTCAGTATTTCTTCTTGTCTAACTGCCATTACATGTTTGGGGGCTTTCTATGTTCTTTGGGGATCTGTCTCCGGGGCAGATAGCTTTCCTTTTTCTATCTTTAGGTGTAGTTAGTTTCTCAGGCTGTGACGAGGCGTCTAGGACCAACGTAGGAACGCTCCACGGCTGCCTCTAGTTGTGGTGGTTAGTCAGGGTACTGCAATCTCATAGTTTCCAACTGCTCTGGTGTATTTCCTTTTTTTCCTGCTCTCCTCAGCTACCAAATCATAACACTCACTGGCCTGTAGTTCCCTGGGTCCACCTTCTTCCCCTTTTTGAAGATAGGAACAACATTTGCTCTTCTCCAGTCTTCTGGGACTTCTCCTGTTTTCCAAGAATTTTCAAAGATTATGGACAGTGGTTCAAGAATTTCTTCTGCTATCTCCTTCAGTACTCTGGGGTGTAATTCATCTGGACCTGGAGACTTGAATTCATTTAGGTTAGCTAAGTGTTTCCTCACTGTCTTTCTGTTTATAGATATCCTGGATTCTTCTATTCCTTTAATAGGACAGTGAAGATCAGTTGATGTTACATTTCTTTTCTGAGAGAAAACAGATGCAAAATAGGAAATTAACAGTTCAGCCTTCTCAACATCCTGTCTTACCATTTCATCATTTTCATCCTGTAAAAATCCTATAGCATCTTTGACTTTTCTTTTACTTTTGACGTATCCCCAAAATCCTTTTTTGTTGCTTTTGATTTCACTTGCAAGCCTTAATTCATTGTCAGCTTTAGATAATCTGATTTGTGCCCTGCAGGTTCTGCAGACGGCATTATATTCTTCTTTAGATATGCCTCCCTCTTTCAATTTGATAAACATTTCTTTCTTCCTTTTTAGCATATGTTTAAGTTCTGCATTCATCCATCCTGGTTTCCTTAAATGCTTCCCATTCTTCACTCTTTTCGGAATTGTTAACAATTGTGCTTTGTTTGCTTTGATTACTGCTTTGCATGCAGAAAAGGTGAACGGATGGACTCTACATGCCTGGTTCCCACCGTGAAGCATGGAGGAGGTGGTGTGATGATGTGGGGGTGCTTTGCTGGTGACACTGTTGGGGATTTATTCAAAATTGAAGGCATACTGAACCAGCATGGCTACCACAGCATCTTGCAGCAGCATGCTATTCCATCCGGTTTGCGTTTAGTTGGACCATCATTTATTTTTCAACAGGGCAATGGCACCAAACACACCTCCAGGCTGTGTAAGGGCTATTTGACCAAGAAAGAGAGTGTTGGGGTGCTATGCCAGATGACCTGGCCGCACAGTCACCAGACCTGAACCCAATCGAGATGGTTTGGGGTGAGCTGGACCGCTCACTGCTTCAATTTTGAATAATCCCCAACAGTGTCACCAGCAAAGCACCCCAACACAATCACACCACCTCCTTCATGCTTCACGGTGGGAACTAGGCATGTATAGTCAATCTGTTCACCTTTTCTGCGTGCAAAGCAGTAATGAAATCAAAAGGTGGCTACTTTGAAGAACCTAGAATATAAAACATATTTTCAGTTGTTTCACACTTTTTTGTAAAGTGTAATGCATAATTCCACATGTGTTAATTCATAGTTTTGATGCCTTCAGTGTGATTCTACAATTTTCATAGTCATGAAAATACAGAAGAATCTTTGAATAAGAAGATGTATCCAAACTTTTGGTCTGTACTGTATATACCCATCTCACTTGTTTATTTTCACCAGGTAAACCAATATAACAACACAAAATTTAGAAATAAGCATTCCTGACATTCAAAAACAGAAATAAAAAAAATCAGTGACCAACATAGCCACCTTTCTTTACGATGACACTCAAAAGCCTTCCATCCATAGATTCTGTCAGTTGCTTGATCTGTTTACGATCAACATTGCGTGCAGCAGCCACCACAGCCTCCTTTACACTGTTCCGAGAGGTGTAATGTTTTCCCTCCCTGTAGATCTCACATTTTATGAGGGACCACAGGTTCTCTATGGGGTTCAGATCAGGTAAACAAGGAGGCCATGTCATTATTTTTTCTTCTTTTTGACCTTTACTGGCCAGCCACGCTGTGGAGTATTTGGATGCATATGATGGAGCATAGTCCTGCATGAAAATCATGTTTTTCTTGAACGATACCGACTTCTTCCTGTACCACTGCTTGAAGAAGGTGTCTTCCAGAAACTGGCAGTAGGTCTGGGAGTTGAGCTTCACTTCATCCTCAACCTGAAAAGGTCCCAGAAGTTCATCTTTGATGATACCAGCCCATACCAGTACCCCACCTCCACCTTGCTGGCGTCTGAGTCGGAGTGGAGCTCTCTGCCCTTTACTGATCCAGCCTCGGGCCCATCCATCTGGCCCATCAAGATTCACTCTCATTTAATCAGTCCATAAAACCTTAGAAAAATCAGTCTTAACATATTTCTTGTCCCAGACTTGACATGTTATCTTATGTTTCTTGTTCAAAGGTGGTCGTTTTTCAGCCTTCCTTACCTTGGCCATGTCCCTGAGTATGGCACACCTTGTGCTTTTTGATACTCCAGTAACGTTGCAGCTCTGAAATATGGCAAAACTGGTGCCAAATGGCATCTTGGCAGCTTCACGTTTGATTTTCTTCAATTCATGGGCAGTTATTTTGAGCCTTTTTTTTTATCAACACGATTCTTGCGACGCTGTTGGCTATTTGCTATGAAACGCTTGATTGTTCAGTGATCACGATTCAAAAGTTTGGCAATTTCAAGACTGCTGCATCCCTCTGCAAGACATCTCACAATTTTTTGACTTTTCAGAGTCCGTCAAATCTCTCTTCTGACCCATTTTGCCAAAGGAAAGGAAGTTGCCTAATAATTAAGCACACCTTATATAGGGTGTTGATGTCATTAGACCACACCCCTCCTCATTACAGATATGCAAATCACCTGATTTACATAATTGGCAGTTGGCTTTCAAGCCTATACAGCTTGGAGTAGGACAAAATGTCTAAAAAGGATGATGTGATCTAAATACTCATTTGCCTACTAATTCTGCGCACAGTGTATAGGCCCATCATACACTGGAGCATCATCCATGGGGCCCATCATATACTGGAGCATCATATGGGGCCCATTATATATGAGCCATAATATAGGCTCATCATACACTGGAGCATCATCCATGGGGCCCATCATACACTGGAGCATTATAAATGGGGCCCATTATATATGGAGAATTACATTGGCCCATCATATACTGGAGCATCATCCATGGGGCCCATCATATACTGGAGCATCTTATGGGACCCATTATATATGGAGCATTATATTGGCCCATCATACACTGGAGCATCATTTATGGGGCCCATCATACACTGGAGCATTATAAATGGGGCCCATCATAAACTGGAGCATCATGCATGGGGCCCATCATATACTGGAGCATCATATGGGGCCCATTATATATGGAGCATTATATAGGCCCATCATACTCTGTAGCATTATATATGGGGCCCATTATACACTGGAGCATTATAAATGGGGCCCATTATATATGGAGCATTATATTAGCCCATCAAACACTGGAGCATCATCCATGGGGCCCATCATATACTGTAGCATTAATAATGGGGCCCATCATACACTGGAGCATCATCCATGGGGCCCATCATACACTGGAGCATTATAAATGGGGCCCATCATACACTGGAGAATCATATATGGGGCCCATCATATACTGGAGAATCATATGGGGCCCATTATATATGGAGCATTATATTGGCCCATCATACACTGGAGCATCATCCATGGGGCCCATCATCTACTGGAGCATTATAAATGGGGCCCATCATACACTGGAGCATCATATTGGGCCCATTATATATGGAGCATTATATAGGTCCATCATACACACATCATCCATGGGGCACATCATATACTCGAGCATCATATGGGGTTCATTATTCATGGGGCATCATATAGGGTATGGAGCATCATATGAAGCATGTATGGGGCCTATTCTGTATGGAGCATTATATGGAGCCCTTTCTGTATGGAGCAATATATGGGGCCCATCATATACTGTTTGGAGCTTTATATGCGACTCATTATATTGTATGGAGCAATATGTGGGGCTTATTATACTCTATGGGGACTGTCCTATACTGTATGGCACATTATATGGGGACCATCATATACTGGAGCATTATGTGGAGCTCATCATATACTGTATGGAACATTATATGGGACAAATTATTTATGGAGCAATATATGGGGCTCATTATTCTGTATGGCGCACTATGTGGTGGCCATAATACTGTATGGAGGAATATACTGTCCGGTTTTTGAGCTATTGTACAATTTAAAATAGATATCACTCATGTAATGTAAGAAGTGAAGTATTTTTCATTGTACTATACCTATATTTCTGTGCCGTATCGGAGCATCATGAATTGTGGTATGTGTTAAAGGGGCCCACTGACACTCTTTGGCCCGGGCCCACGAAAACCTGGAGCCAGCCCTACCCCCCCACAACTTTAGCCAAATAACCCCCAGTTTTCAATGCATAACTATTCTTATAAAGTAAATTAAGGTTGCCAAGCTTAAGTAATAAGAATTGATATCGTTGGCATTGAAATGGGCACTGTAGGTGTGTTTACTGTCCTACAATCCCTGCCGACTTTGCTTCCCCATTGACTTGCATTGGGTTTCGTGTTTCAGTCGGACCTCCGACTTTTCGCGATAGTCGACCGATTTCGTTCGACTCGACTTTTGAGAAAGACAGGTTTCATGAAACCCGACTCGACCCTAAAAAAAGGAAAGTCGCTCATCTCTAGTCATGATTATTCTGCTTCAGATACTCCAGTATGGCATCTATTAGAAAAACCTCCAGGATTTTACCCACAGTAGAGGTTAATCTCACTGGCCTATAATTTCCAGGTTCAGTTTTTGTCCCCTTTTTGAATATTGGCACCACATTTGCTATACGCCAGTCCTGTGGTACAGACCCTGTTATTATGGAATCTTTAAAGATTAAAAATAATGCTCTATCTATGACTGAACTTAATTCCTGCAGTACTCGGGGGTGTATCCCATCCGGGCCCAGGGATTTCTCAACTTTAGTGAATTTTAGACGCCGCCGTACTTCCTTGGAGAATTTTTGTTATCACTGAGCATGTTGTCTACCATGGGATTTTCTTGTGTAAAAATTCATTAAGCATATTGGCTTTTTCCTCATCCTCATCCACCATTTCACCCAGACTATTTTTAAGGGGGCCAACACTATCAGTTTTTAGTTTCTCACTATTTATATAGTTAAAGAATATTTTAGGATTATTTTTACTTTCTCTGGCAATGAGTCTCTCTGCCTCAAGCTTTGTTGTTTTGTTCTGCATTTTACAGAATTTATTTCATTTTCTGTATTTATTTAATACCTCATCACTTTAATTCTTTAAATGCTTTCTTTTTGTCACTTATTGCGCCCCTTACAGTTTTATTTAGCCAAAGTGGTTTCCTCCTGTTTCTAGCATGCTTATTCCCATAGGGCAGGGTTCCCCAACTCCAGTCCACAAGGCCCACCAACAGATCATGTTTTCAGGAATTCCTTAATATTGCCCAGGTGATAATTGCATCACCTGTGCAATACAGGGTATATACTGTGCACAGGTCCTATTCAGGAGGCTAATAAACGCCTCCCATTTTCTTTGTGTATTTTTATGTCTCAGGATATCGTTCCAGTTAATTGCACCAAGATCATCTCTCATCCGTTGGAAATTTGCCTTCCTGAAGTTTAGTGTCCTTGTAACCCCTCTTCTACACATCTTATTAAAGGATGCATGAAAGCTTATTATTTTGTGATCACTATTACCCAAGTGACCCCCAACCCCTATATTTGATATGCGGTCAGGCCTGTTGGTTAATATTAGGTCTAGCAGTGCCCCTTCTTGTTGGTTCCTGAACGAGTTGTGAAAGGTAACTGTCTCTCATAGTTGTCAAAAACCTATTACCTTTGCTGGAACTGCAGGTTTCAGTTCCCCAATGTATTTCAGGGTAGTTGAAGTCCCCCATAATAATGACTTCTCCTTGAGTTGCTGCTTCATATATTTGCTTTACGATGATATTCTCCGTTGCGTCCATTATTTTTGGAGACTTATAACAAACCCCTAGCAGTAGTTTATTATTTTTTTCCCCCTCCCCTTATCTCCACCCACAGGGACTCTACATTTTCATTAAGGGTATGCCACACTAAGCCAGATCGCTAACGAGATCGCTACTACGTCACTATTTAGCAATCTCGTTAGCGACGTCGCTGTGTGTGGCATGTAGCGGCGATGTGGCCCCCGCTGTGATGTCGCTGATTGTGCACGAATGGTTTGGGCCGTATTTTGATCGTTGGCGTCCCGCTGGTGAGCCTGAATCGCTGTGTTTGACACCTTTTGTGAACGACGAGCGACCTCGTTGGTGACGCATATGACAGCGGCGCAGGCGGGACTAGGTTTTCTTTTAGTAACGCCCCTCAGCTCTGATTCCTGGCCACATCACCTCGGCAATAATAAATGGCAAATCGGGGCAAACGCAATAGCAGCACAAACTGTCACTTTGCGATCGCAATGGTGTGTCATGTGTGTGTGGCTGGGGCGCCTAGCTGGGACCTGTAGCTTTGCGATCGCAATTGCGTCGTGTGTCTGCGTTGTTGGTGCGGTCACTTTGCGATCGCAACGACGTCTCATGTCGGCGTGGCTGGGGCGCCTGAGTAGAACCTGTAACATTGCGATCGCAATGGCGTCGCATGTCTGCATTGTTGGTGCGGTCACTTTGCGCGTTGCAAGTGCGATTAGTTTATAGCATACGTACGTCGTGACGTCACGACGCTGGCGTCGTTCATGCGGCGTTATATCTTGTGACCATGGCGGCAAGGCAGCAGCGTGCAGCAGCCTGGGGGACGTTGAGGTGCGCTACTTAATCCGGAAAAGTGATGCATGGGACTATGGGTGCAGCATACCGACGGCGCGTCCCATGCATCACAAAAAGGCAGTACTGCGCCGGATCCAGAGGGGCCTTGCTCGGCGGTTCGGGGTGCAGAGGACTACGAAGCAGATCAGGAAGAAGCTGGTGGACCTGCGCTACCGGTCGAGCTAAAGGGTCGCCAGCATCCGTGCAGAGCTTCGCAGGCATCGTGGTGAGTGTTAGTGAGGGTATCTGGAGAGGCTAGGTTAAGGCTGTGACGGGACTACCAGTAGTGATGAGGTTACAGTCATTGACGGAAGTACTGGCAGTGATGGGGTTACGGACAGTGACTGGAGTACCATTATTGATGGGGTGACGGACAGTATAGTCCTCCATACAGTATTATGGGCACCACATAGTGCGCCATACAGAATGGACCCATATGTGCTCCATATGATGCTCCATATATAAATGTGATGTTCCATAAATAATGAACTCCATATGATGCTCTAGTATATGATGGGCCCCATATATAATTCTCCAGTGTATAATGCTCCCCATATATTGCTCCAAACATTAAATACAAAGGAAAGACCTCTCCTCACCGGGCACTGCTCTACTCTGGACTTGTCAGGAAATGCGGAAGATGTCACAACGGTGGAGCAGGGAGGTGTTGACGAGTATCAGTAGTGAGGGGGTTACAGGCATTGACGGAAGTACTGGCAGTGACGGGAGTACCAGTATTGATGGGAGTACAGCAGTGACGGGCTTTGTAGAAGGATTATTTCACTGAAATGTATTTTTTATTTGTAGCACCACCTTCACCTGCAGCTGCACCACCGTCCCCCGCAGCCCCCGCAGTGCCATAACCAGGGCATCCCCGTGTCCACGACCCCCTTCACCAGCACCTACCTCGCCTCTGCTTTTGGGGTCGTCATCCCCATCCACATCGCCCCGAGGATTCGCTCCAGCATCACTCCGTGACGTGTATGCAGGCTCGCCATCAGGTAATTTACGCACAAGTTTGACAACTTTGTTAGGTCATAAAATGTTTAAGGGCTGTTGTGATATATATATTTTTCTGTGTTTCCCTAGCCGGCGGTGCCGCAGGTTCTGGATGGGTCGTAAGTGGGTCGTCAGGGGAACAGCAGTCGCCCCAAAACCGTAAGTGCACAGCAAACGTGTAACATGTACATGTTGATGTTGCAACAGAATTCCCTGTTAACTGTTACCATTACATCCACAGAAATCCCCACTGTCCAGGACCTGCGGATGTCATACCGCCGGATGATGGTAGCCGTGCATCAACACGGGGTGATGATGGAGAGGTTTTTTGCTGCCCTAGAAAGGGGGGGGGCAGTAGTTTATTTATTTATTTATTATTATTATTATTTCTATTTTATTGTTTTTTTATTTTTAGTTTTTATAACTTGCTATAAATATATGCTATATATATGAGTAAAATATATATGATATATTTTAAGTTTATATACGCTGCTGTGGTGTATTATTTTTTATTATAAGGTTTTAGCGCTAGTGTGACCAGGGCCTTTAAAAGAAATGTTTTAAATTTTTGATATTTTTTTCATTACATTTTTTACCAATGCTGAAACTCCTATGACTGCTGGTACTCCCATGTCCCCGTGTGTGACAAGTAAAAACAATTAGATGTAATAAAAATACAAATTTTTAATAGTTTTCAACAAAATTGTTGACATTAATAAGAATAAAAGACCACAATTCATTAGATAAATAAGATTTTTATTAAAAAAAAATGTAACAATGTAAAAAAAATATAGACAACAAAAAGCTTTTGAAAATATTTTAAAAACTAAAACTGCTGGTAACATGGATCGTTGCCATTACCACGTAGCCTCGGCGGTGTATAAAAATAAGGTGGAGTAACAACGTTTTGGTTTGGTGGATTTATCTCAATTGGGTTCGGCACAGTATTGTTGGGCCATGAGTATTCCGGGTACTGCGGTCTGGCCGTGACGACATAACTGTTATTAAGGTTTCCTAATGATGCTTGAGTCAGGACCTCAAACATGAGTCTCTCTGCATGAACCCGCTGTATAGGATCCAGTGTTGGGAGCTTCTCATTAGCGTGGTATGCAAATCCAGTTATTTTTGGTTGGTCTTTTTCCGCCGTAAGGACATTTTTGGCAATTTCAATCAGATCTGGAGTAGCCGAGGTGGGAGCCTTCCTTTTTCTGCCAGAAAATGTAAGCCGGCTCCGCCCAGATGAGGATGGTGGCTCAACTACTTCGTCGTCTTGGACCAACGCCATGCTGTCTTCTTCAGTCTGAGGTGTGGAGACAGCCTCTTCTGTGTTCTGAATGAACAAAAAACGAATGGTAAATCACAAAGAAAAAGGAATTTATCTTCACACTACACCCAAATACAGCAAACATGTGAAAACGACACTTGTAAATGGATAGGCCTCAACCGTTGAGCTAGATAATTTATCAGTACATGAAGGGATTAATTCAGCCATTTTATCTACATTTCACAATTATATTGTTAATTTCAAGTCCACTTTGGCATGTACATTAAAATGTGTTTGAATACAAAGGTACTTACATGTACGACAGGGGAGTCCGGCTGGATCACGGGGTCTGGTTCCAACATGGAAGTCGCTTGTCGGGGAACTTCTTGGTCCCTTGTGAAAGAAAACAGCTCAAAGTACCACAATTTGGGGACATACACATCTTTGGCCCCGGCTCCAGACTTGGTAGAATTCTGTACTTTATTTAATTCTTTTTTGTAAACTGTGCGGAGGGCCTGAATCCGTTTTTTGACTGATGACTCATCCGCTGGTTCATTGGGATATCGGTTTTTGCACATCTCCACCAGTTTTTGGTACGCGTCCTTCTTTTTCAGCCTGTTGCTGTATTCCGCCGACTTTATTTTCCACAGGCAAGGCATCGAGCAGTACATCTCGATGAATTCCCGCAGAAATTCATGCTTATCAGCCATCTGTAATAAAAAAGGATTATGTGAGAACGGCAGAATGGTTAAATAAAATGGTTACATAGCCTACAACATAGAACACAGCAGGGAACATAAAATGGTGGCTGTGGGCGCAGCAGGAGAAAACAATGGCAGACCAAAATAAAAGTCGTCATAGATGGACAATTACGGTAAAAACAGCAGGGATCATAAAATGGTGGTGGTGGGCGCGCCAGAATAAAACAATGGCAAACAAAATAAAAAATTGATGGATGACAATGGTTAACAACAGCTGGGATCTAAAAATGGATCTGTAAAATTAATTTAAAAAAAATTAAAAATTAAATGTGACAAAAAAAAAACACCTACCTTACAAGACTTGTTTGTGATCCTGGAAAAAAAAACAAAAAAAAAAAAAAAAAAAAGGGAAACGCAATAGCACCACAAACTGGATCGCAGAAAATAACGGCACAGACTGGATCGCAGTTAATGCAAGAGGCACAGACTGGATCGCAGCAAATGCAATAGAGGCACAGACGATCGCAGAAAAAATCAATAACGGCTCAGACTGTATCGCAGCAAACGCAATAGTGGCACAATCTGGATCGCAGTAGCTGCAAAGAAGGCTATAGCAGGACGCACTGGAACGATGCTGGGGATATGAATGAACTGCTTCCGCTCGAGAGCAATGGAAAGGAGCGCTAAGACGTCGTCTTTTATGACGTGGTCATCCAATCACAAAGCGAGAGAGCTGTGACATAAACAGTCATGACATATAGTGACCACCAATCTGTGCTGAGGGGTGTGGAAAAGGTTGCGCTCAATCACGCCTATCGAGGTCGTGATCTTTGACAATACATGCTGTGTGGCACGTCCTAACGACCGCCGAAGTCGTTATACAGATCGTTGATCGCTGATGCGTCGTTAATGAGATCGTCCTGTTTGGAAGCTACTAGCGACCTTAAAGCGATCACACCAACGATCTCGTTAGCTTGCGTCATTGTCGTGATCGCTAGTGTGATCGCTTAGTGTGGCAGTACCTTAAGGCCTAGTATGAGCAAGTATGATCTCTGGTGTAACTTTTATTTGGAGGTAGCAGGAATTATTGCCAGACACACAGCAGGGGAACAGCTGGCGTTACTGAACAGGAGCGAGTGTTTTTATCTGTGCATCCAGCACTTCGGAGCAGCAACTGGTGGTGTTGAAGCCCAGGGTCAAGGAGGGTCTTGAAATCCAATATAGAGTTGTTGACTTGTTCCGTGGCACTTGTAAATGTATATACTCCAAACAAGATAAACGTAAGCTTTACTAGGACCATAAAATGATGCATTCAATTCCAAAATATTGAAATAAAGACATTTAAAATATAAACGCATATATGCACATGGCAACAAGAAATGTAACACCACACCACCCAAAATCTAAAAAAAAAAAACGTATAGGGTTGAAATGAATGCATACAAGTACATTTCTGAATAAATGAATGCTGCCTAAGGAACGCTATGTACAACCGTAATATAGTGCAGACAATGGATGTAGTACTAGTCATCATCATCATTACAATTTATATGTGACAGACAGTTAAAAATATAGTCATTGATGAAAATTGTTACTTGACACACCATATATTAAATGTTCAGCATGGACTCATCAATGTAATGGCGCAATAATCTATGATCAAGCATAACTGATAAAAAATGCATCATGCATAGTCCAAATTGCTGTGGGTGCCTGCAAGTGCAGGTGAAACAAAGGCAAAGGATAGCAAAGGTATATGTTATCTATGTATCAGACAGTGCATAGCCAGTGATGGCGAATGGCGATGTCATAGTCTACGTCAATAAAGGCTGCGCCAGCACTCATGCGCTTTTTGCTTGTAGAAAGTTGAAGAGGGGAAGTGCATGTATGGTTGCGCAACATTTTTTCCGCCCACACTACCTTCCTGCTCTGACGCGTCAGGTAGGGGAGCGTCTGTCCATTATATGACGCTTACTTGCAGTGACGTTACGCAGCGTTCTTCAGCGCTATGGCCGCTACAAGGACGCCATCAGGAATGATTTACTGTCTAAACATGCACCTATGAGCAACCAAACAAGCACGTCCCCTCTTGAACAAGCTACAACCCAAACAAGCATGAGGGGTGCCGCTGCCTTTATTGAGGTACAGTATTAGATCGCCATTGTCCATCAGTAGCTATGCACTGTGATACCTAGATACCATTAACATTTTCTATCCATTGGCGTTGTTTGACCTGCACTTGCAGGTATAACTTGCTATTGTCAGTATGCACAATGCACTTTTTAGAGGTTATGCACGATTATTGCGCCTTATAATCAGGTTTACATGCTGGACCTTTCATATATGGGGTGTGAACTTACAGTTGGCCTCAATCTGTGTATTTTAATATGTCTGTCACAAATAGAACTCATGATGATGATGATGATGAGTCGTACATCCATTGTCTGCAGTATCTTACAGGTGGAGATACCGTTCCTTAAGCAGCATTAATGGATTATGAAATGTACTTTTATGCATTCATTTCAACCCCTATACCCTATGTTGGGTTTTTGCTTAACATTTGTACTCGCCATGTGCATATATGCGCTTCGATTACAAATTTATATTTGTACATATTTGTTAATAAAATTAATCATTTTAGGGTTGGAAAACTGCAGTTTTTCATGTTTTGAGCATAACAATCAGGGTGTCGGCTCTTCCCTATGTGTAGCAAGTTAGACATCTGATGTTGTGTGCATGTGGAGGGAGCAGGAGACTTATTGCCGGACACACAGCAGGGGAACAGCTGGCGTTACTGAACCCCACTAACACAGGAGCTTGTGTTTTGGTCTGTGAACACGGCACTTCTGAGCAGCAACTGGCAGTGTTGGAGCCCAGGGAGTAGAGTTCAGGTGGTAGAAAGATGAACAGAACAGGAGACATGGATACTGTTGCCAACCAGTTATTTAATCGGAAACCGGACAGGTAAATTCAGGCGAGATCCATGCTTTGTTCATTTTCAGAAAAGTAAGATGGTCTACATTATCGGAGGATAGTCGCATGCGACGGTCTGTTAGTACACCACCTGCGGCACTAAAGACATGCTCCGATAATACACTGGCAGCAGGGCAAGCCAGCACCTCCAATGCATACTGGCTAAGCTCTGGCCATGTATCCAGCTTAGAGACCCAAAACTTGAATGGGGAAGAGCCGTCTGGAAGTACACTGAGAGGGCAAGACATGTAGTCTGTCACCATCTGACGGAAACGTTGCCTCCTGCTGACTGGAGCCGTCTGGGATGGTGTAGACATTTGTGGCGGTGACACAAAACTTCGCCACATTTGGGCCATACTGGTCTTGCCCTGTGCAGAGGCGCTGCTTCTTCTCCCTCTTGGTGCAAATCTTTCTCCACTGCCTCGATGCACAGAGCTGCTTTGTAAAGCAGTAGCAGCAGCAGTGCTCTCGGCTGGAATGGAGCACATGATGGATTGCACCAGTGTGTCTTGGCACTCCCGCATTTTACGCTCCCGATTCAACGGTGTGATGAGGCTTTGTAAAAGTTGTCCTGGTAGCGAGGGTCTAGGAGGGTGTACACCCAATAATCAGACGTGGTGAGAATGTGGGCGATGCGGCGGCCGTTTCTCAGGCACTGCAGCATGAAATCAACCATGTGCTGCAGACTCCCAACTGGCCAAGAAATGCTGTCCCCTGCAAGAGGCGTCATCTCTGTCTGCTCTGCATCACCCCACCCTCGCTCTACATACTGACTAGAGCATTGTGTACCTCCCTCTGGAGCGATGTCTTCCTCCTCCATTGAATCCTCCTCATCCTCCTCACAAAGTGTCCCCTGCCTAGGCCTTTGTGAGGAACCACGTTGCGCTGACTGTCCAGAAGGTGATGGAATTTGTGACTCCTCATCCTCCACCTCTTCCAAAACCTCATCCCTTAGTGCTTGCAGTGTTTTTTGAAGCAGGCAGATAAGGGGGACAGTCATGCTGACTAGTGCATCATCTGCACTCACCATCCGCGTTAAGTCATCAAACGCACGCAAAACGTGGCAGATGTCCTTCATAGAGGCCCACTCAGTGGTGGTGAAGTGTGAACGGCGCAAATTGCGAGTTGATTGCGCCTGATGCAGCTGGTACTCCATTACTGCTGGCTGCTGCTCACACAACCGCTCCAACATATGTAACGTGGACTTCCACCAGGTGGGTAGGTCACATATGATGCGATGTTCCGGAAGGCGGAATCGGCGTTGCAGAGCTGCAATGCGCGATCTGGCCATGCTGGAACGACGCAAGTGAGTGCACTCTAGGCGGACCTTGTGCAGCAGTGCATCAAGATCCAGATAGTCCCTCAAAAAACTCTGCACGGCCGATACCCGATACTTGCGGTATCGGAATACTCAACACTAGTTAAGACCCCCACAACTATGCTGGGGTGTCAGTTCAAATTCTTACAAAATGGCCAAAAATGACATAAGGGCTGCGGGTTATCGATTTTGTCAAAAATGAAATTTTTAGGGGAATTGAAACTGACACCCCAGCATTGTTGTGGGGGCCATAACTAAGGGGCACAGCAAGTTTGAGGGTGATCTGACCAAAGGGGGTGGAGCAATGACCCCCCAAATTGGGCACCACTCCCACATTTAGGGGGTCATAGCTCCGCCCCCTTTGGTCAGATCACCCTAAAACTTGCTGTGCCTCTTAGTTATGACCCCCCCAACAATGCTGGGGTGTCAGTTCGAATTCTTAAAAAAATGTCAAAAATGACATACAGTAAGGGCCAGGGGTTATCGATTTTGTCAAAAATGAAGTTTTTGGAGGAATTGAAACTGACATCCCAGCATTGTTGTGGGGGCTTCCCCTGACGAAGGAAGACTTTCCGAAACGCACATCGGGGCGCGTTCTAGGCAGCATTGTCACCACCATCCTTTTCCTCCCCCGGTTTTTTCAGGTAATATACTTATATTTTGGTATCACTTGGTTGCTATTGGGACTATTTAACACAAGCATATATTGGCTTTCACTTTATCAGTGTTAATTGTCCCTCCTTTTTTGGCACTATTTGTTTTATTCTTCTATATAGTCTTATCAGGTGTATTTAGCTTTTTTGTCACACTACACTGGGACTTATATATTATGTGTATTGGGTAACATAGTTTTTTTTTCAGCATTTATATTGGCATTATATTGCATGTTTATAATCGTTGTTTCCTGCACATATATATATTGTTTCATATTTTTGAACTACTTTTATTATATTTTTTTTATATTTGTTTGTGCACTGGGCACACTTTAATTGTTTCTCAAATTCATTTTTATGGTTGCACATATATACCTTTTATACCTCAGTGTATTATTATCAGTATTGTATAGTTTGTGCACTTTGTATACTTACCTGATTTTTATTTTTTATTTTTTTTAAAAAACACCTGGGTATTGGATATTATTTTGGTGGTGTTTATGCTCCCTTTTTAATCTTGTATTTGATGCTTGTGCTATTTCCACATATTTGTATTGACAATAAATAAATTTTTACATTGTTACCTCTACTGCCTGGGTTGAAGTTTCTTCCTTTCCCCCTGTTTCTTTTGCACTTGGGTGTCCGTTTATACCGTCTGCACTTAGACTCAAACTTGCTGTGCCTCTTAGTTATGACCCCTACAACAATGCTGGGGTGTCAGTTCGAATTCTTAAAAAATTGCCAAAAATGACATAAGGGCCGGGGGTTATCGATTTTGTCAAAAATGAAATTTTTGGGGGAATTCAAACTGACACCCCAGCAGTGTTGAGGGGGTCATAACAAAAAGGCACAGCAAGTCTGAGGGTGATCTGACCAAAGGAAGTGGAGCTATGAACCCCCAAAGTGGGCATCCCTCGCCATTTTAGGGGGTCATAGCTCCGCCCCCTTTGGTCAGATCACCCTAAAACTTGCTGTGCCTCTTAGTTATGACCCCCACAACAATGCTGGGGTGTCAGTTCGAATTCTTAAAAAATTGCCAAAAATGACATACAGTAAGGGTCGAGGGTTATCGATTTTGTCAAAAATGAAATTTTTGGGGGAATTCAAACTGACACGTCAGCATTGTTGTGGGGGTCATAACTAAGCGGTACAGCAAGATTGAGGGTGATCTGACCAAAGGGGGCAGAGCTATGACCCCTCAAAGTAGGCACCACACCCACATTTAAGGGGTCATAACTCCGCCCCCTTCGGTCAGATCACCCTAAAACTTGCTGTGCCTCTTAGTTATGACCCCCACAACAATGCTGGTGTGTCAGTTCGAATTCTTAAAAAATTGCCAAAAATGACATACAGTAAGGGCCGGGGGTTATCGATTTTGTCAAAAATGAAATTTTTGGGGGAATTCAAACTGACACCCCAGCATTGTTGTGGGGGTCATAACTAAGCGGTACAGCAAGTTTGAGGGTGATCTGACCAAAGGGGGTGGAGCTATGACCCCCCCAAATTTGGAATCCCTCCCCATTTTAGGGGGTCATAGCTCCGCCCCCTTGGTCAGATCACCCTAAAACTTGCTATGCCTCTTAGTTATGACCCCAACAATAATGCTGGGGTGTCAGTTCGAATTCTTAAAAAATTGCCAAAGATGACATACAGTAAGGGCTGGGGGTTATCGATTTTGTCAAAAATGAAATTTTTTGGGGAATTCAAACTGACAAGCCAGCATTGTTGTGGGGGTCATAACTAAGGGAAACAGCAAGTTTTAGGGTGATCAGACTAAAGGGGACGGAGCTATGACCCCCCAAAGTTGGAAACCCTCCCCATTTTAGGGGGTCATAGCTCCGCCCCCTTTGGTCAGATCACCCTCAAACTTGCTGTGCCTCTTAGTTATGACCCCCACAACAATGCTGGGGTGTCAGTTCGAATTCTTAAAAAATTGCCAAAAATGAGATACAGTAAGGGCTGGGGGTTATCGATTTTGTCAAAAATGAAATTTTTTGGAGAATTCAAACTGACACATCAGCATTGTTGTGGGGGTCATAACTAAGGGGCGAAGCAAGTTTTCGGGTGATCTGAGCAAAGGGGGCAGAGCTATGACCCCCCCAAAGTGGGCACCCCTCCCAAATTTAGGGGGTCATAGCTCCGCCCCCTTTGGTCAAATGATCCTAAAACTTGCTGTGCCTCTTAGTTATGACCCCCACAACAATGCTGGGGTGTCAGTTTGAATTCTTAAAAAATTGCCAAAAATGAGATACCGTAAGGGCTGGGGGTTATCGATTTTGTCAAAAATGAAATTTTTTGGAGAATTCAAACTGACATCCCAGCATTGCTGTGGGGTCTTAAGTAAGGGGAACAGCAAGTTTGAGGGTGATGTGACCAAAGGGGGCGGAGCTATGCACACCCAAAGTGGGCACCACTCACAAATTTAGGGGGTCATAGCTCAGCCCCCTTTGGTCAGATCACCCTAAAACTTGCTGTGATTCTTAGTTATGACCCCACAACAATGCTGGGGTGTCAGTTCGAATTCTGAAAAAATTGCCAAAGATGACATACAGTAAGGGCGGGGGGTTATCGATTTTGTGAAAAATGAAATTTTTTTGGGAATTCAAACTGACACGCCAGCATTGTTGTGGGGGTCATAACTAAGGGGCGAAGAAAGTTTTAGGGTGATCTGACCAAAGGGGGCGGAGCTATGACCCCCCAAAGTTGGAATCCCTCCCCATTTTAGGGGGTCATAGCTCCGACCCCTTTGGTCAGATCACCCTCAAACTTGCTGTGCCTCTTAGTTATGACCCCACAACAATGCTGGGGTGTCAGTTCGAATTCTTAAAAAATTGCCAAAAATGACAATACAGTAAGGGATGGTTATCAATTTTGTCAAAAATGAAATTTTTGGGGGAATTCAAACTGACACCTCAGCATTATTGTGGGGGTCATAACTAAGCGGTACAGCAAGTTTGAGGGTGATCTGACCAAAGGGGGCGGAGCTATGACCCCCCAAAGTTGGAATCCCTCCCCATTTTAGGGGGTCATAGCTCCGCCCCCTTTGGACAGATCACTTTATAACTTGCTGTGCCTCTTAGTTATGACCCCCACAACAATGCTGGGGTGTCAGTTCG